>JAHWFP010111080.1:0-52751 GCA_023313725.1 Lithobius niger
GTCTCCTCTCGCACCGGCGATTTCTCGGCCAACAAGGTCTCCTCTCGCTGCAGCGATTGCTCGGTCAACGAGATCTTTTCCATTCCTTGGGGACGCACTGCAGATTTCTCAGTCAAGGCTTCTTCCTCTTTGTAGCGTACTGGAAGTTCTTCGATAGAATTCTCTTCCACTACTTGGTGATGTACTGGTGATTTTCCGGCCACAGGCTCTTTATTGTCCTGGCTGTGGTTGCTAATCATTTCTTTCGGAGACTGGTATGGACTTTTTATAGCTGGAGTGGTCAACATAATTCCTGCATTCCTTATGGAGGTTACTTGTGGTTCTATTAATAGTTCTATGGTTTGGTTCTGCAATAGGCACTCTTCTTTTGGTAGAAAGTCAACGAGATATGCTGCCTTAGTTTTCTGCAGATCCTCGTCATCCAATGAGCCCGCTTTACGTTTCAGTATCTCCTCACTCGTCATAATAGCTTCTTCCACTGCAGTTTGAATTAAAGGATGTTTTACCGTCTTGGTCATATGCATGGTGTCCTTTTCTAATGGTTGTGGCGGAGCTGGAGTTTGCGTTGAGCAAATATGCGATGAAGCAGTCTTTTCATGTAAGGAATGTATTAAAGACGCTGCCGTCTTGGAATCTTGATCCCCGAACGCATGAACTGCAGGTTTTGTCACCTTTATACTTAAGTTTTCTTCCTCCCCTACCGAGTGCAATGCTGGTAGTTCCACATTCTGGGTGCTGAAAAGGATTTTTTCATCCAACAAGTGTTCTGCAAGTTCTGTCTGGGGGTGCAATACGGTGTCTTTCTCAGTGTGCTTCGGAGGTCTGTCTATGGTCCGAGTACTTCCGTCTCCCACGGAGTACCCTGGTGGCTCAGCTGTCTGCATGTTTAACAGGGTGCCTTCTGTACCTACTGAACGAACTAGACTATATTCTACAGTGTTAGTGGTCAGCAAGGCATAGTTTTCCATGGATAATGCAGAGTGTTCGTGAATCTCCAGAGGGATCAAAACTGCATCTTCTCCCCTTAAGGGATGAACTGGTGGAGTTTCATCCACTGTTGCTGTTAAAGCAACCATTTGCTTCGAGTGTTCAGGATTTAAAATTAAAGGTTCTGAAACTAGACATTTAATTTCAACATCTTCAAGAACTGTAGCAGATATCCGAGGTGAACCTACGTCTACTGCACCTGAACTAGCTTTATGATCCGGCACGACTGGTTTTCTGCAATCAGACATTTCCATAGCACCATTCTGCACAATTCCAACATCTTCTGGCTTAGTGCAAGTTTCATTCATTGAGATTATGCCATTCAAGTCAGTATCTGCATTGGAAGTGAAACAACCCAGGCAACCAATCATTCTGGCATTTGTGTTAGTTTGCGTTTCATTGGTTCCACTTTTACGCTCAGCTACACCTAAATTCTTTTCTTCTGTAACTACAGTCATGCAACCCTCATTCATACTCAAATTATAATCATTTCCCAACTTTGAGCACTCTGTGGCCACATTTGCACTTAAGTTGTTGGCTTTCATGACAAATGGTAAATCTTTTAATGTTTTAGCAGCACTTGGGACTTTGATTTTTTTAAATTTTACATCATCATCAGAAGTTCCTTCATATGCTGCAGCTACTGATTCTCGTTCAATGTCACAATCAAGATTTTCGGACTGCAATGGATGTTCAGCATCAAGAGCTGCTGGAACTTCATTACTTGATTGTGTGCCGAAGTCTTTAGAGGTTTTCTTCACCAGTTTCCTTTTTTTGGACACTAAAGCAGAAGGCAAACAAGTATCTATTACATATCCGTTAGCTTGAATTTCATCGACTTCCCTTTCTTCCAATACATATTTCAAATGTGGGCTTAGTTGCACATTAGCTAGAAGTTCTTCCGATAATGTTCGGTGGATTACTTCAGCAGCGGAAGTTTGTTCTTCTGTTTGTAAGCTCTGTTCAGGTTCTTTCTGGTCTTCAGTAACATGGCTTTCAGTATCAGTAGAGTCTCCAGATGTTGAAGCCAGTCGCATATCGTAATCTTTCACTCTCACTAACAGGTTACACTTAAGTGTCTCTGCCATTTCTTGAGCAACTTCTTGAAACTTTTTGGTTTGAGGGATGTGTTTCGAAGGAATGACTGGCCACTCAATTGTGCAAGTATGGAAGATAGGAGTCCACTGTACAGTAACCAAGTCTCCTCGATACAAACTTATCCTCCGATCCTGCTGTCTGTATCTAAATGGTATCAGTGATCGAACAACAACGTTAAAATCCTGCAATTCTATTTCGAAACGCTTTTTAGCAAAACGATCCACTCGTCTGATAGTACTAGCTGTCAGTACACCTTTCATTCTGGCATGTTTATAAATCATAATTTCGGCCTGAAGATAACGGTAGAATGGCACCCAGACACTTAGATTATCATCCTTTATGTTGGCATGAGTGCTAGGAAGTAGGGAGGAGTCTTCAATACTAGGTACAATTTTATCTTTTGCATCTTCTCCACTCATGACTGCCATAGAAACTTGCTTATGGAGTCCCGTCTCAAAAAACCAGTGAACATGCCGAGTTATAATCACAGCATGTACATTTGTCTTATTAAGCCATGTAGCAGCAGTTTCCAAAACAACTGGTGTTGACACAATATCACTCGTCCTACCTGTGCCAATCCGATCAAATTTAGCAGAATAAGGAAGGTGCCTATTTAAGGAGAGAAACTCGTCACATATCGCGTGGAACGAAATGGATTTCTCCTGTATTCTATCTATAAAAATTAACAATCGCAAATGAACATAGGACCAATAAGCACTTGTAATATCTTTCTGCATTCCAGCCTTAACTACACTGAGGTAATCCCAACAGACAAAAGGATTAGCTTTCCAGTTAACACCGTACACCATTTTATCTGCATCATAAATGCAGTTTCTGATATGGGCGAAGTGGCTACTTTCACCATTGACATCATTCACCGTACTTGCAACCTCAAAGTTAAAAGGATTGTAGCATGTTAATGTAACGTTAAGCTTGTCAGCTAATGATCTATCAGAAGACTCTGAATGCAAGAAGAGTTGCTGGTCAATCCACATAGTGTATGAAGGGACATGATCAACTGGTACAGCACTTGAAATGTAGTTCTTCCATTCAGAAGCATGAACAGCTTTTAATTTCTTGGTTTGTTCTAAAATGTGAGCACAGTTTTCAGGATTATAACTAAGATTCAGCCAGCCCTTCCAAATGTACTGACACAGTTGCCAGTGCTTATTACTTACTGACAATCTGCCATCCAATAGGCTGAGGATTTCCTGCTTAGGGTGGGAAACTAGGATTCTAAGACAGTCAGCCAAGTATGCTTCAGTTTCCGGACTAAAGGTCAAGGAATACCAAATCTGCAGTATCTTTGCAGGAACTTCTTCAGTAGCAGATAATGCCATGTATAAGAAAAGTATAATTCTGGCCATAGCATGTGCACTTTCATCCTGAAGAACAAAGTGAACAGGCATTGTGCATTCAGCAGGGAGACATGCCACAGTCTCTACAACATCCTTCCAATCGCCAAGATTAGCAAATAATACTTGAAGGGGCTGTTGGATGAATCCTTCTCGATCATTTAACTGAAGGTAGTCATTAGCCATTTCTGTTCCAATGTATGGTGGCACAGAGATCTTGTTCGATTTGGTTTGCTGACGAGATTTAAGGGATAAAGCCAGATTTAAAGTAACTTCTCGATGCCTGTCGCATGACGCTGCGTGCACAAGTTTGTGGTTCTTGCGGCATTCTCTGCTGCAATATTTTGTCCAGCAACATCTTTTGCAGTACACCCGAGTTCCTACACTTAGACAATGGCCACATGTTGTCTGTTCTCGTATGTTTTGACATTCGTACTGCAAGCAAAAAGAAAAATACATCAACTTGAATACAGCTTTTAATTTGAGCTACAAAACTTGACCAATTAATTATAAAGCTCAAACAATTTTTTTTTGGGGGGGGGGGACCCTGCCGCTTGAAATTATAGTATAACGCGTGACTAACCTAATGCTAGGGAGTTATTGTTTAATATATAATAATTTCTCCACAGAGGTGGCAGGACTACGGAAGGGTGTTGAACCGCTGATACCGAGCCAAACTAAGAAAAGGAAAAGTGACCATTATAAACATTAATAGACTATATAATGGAAAATACTGACGCTTCAGGAATTTGTTGAGATTTTCCTGTTTTAGCATACGGCAAAATCCCTGCACCGTTGGCTGGTCTACAGTTGTTGCCTTAAGGGCATTCCAAACATTTACGACACGTACGGAAAAAAAGTTTAGGCGGCAGTTAGTCCACACAGGCTGGCAAGCGAGCTTCCAGTTATGACCCCTTGTAACCATAGCTCCCAATACGGGTTCGAAAAAGGGAAGATTCACATCAATCAACCCACGGAGTATTTTGTATGTGAGAATCAAGTCGAAGCGAATGCGACGCAATTCAAGTTGGTCCAGCCCCGTGCGGGTGAGGCGTTCATAATAACTAAGGTCGCGCATGCCACGTAGGCTTTTCGTAAACCAGCGCTGAACTGATTCTATCAGGTCAATATCACCCAATAAGTGAGGGGATGGGAGGATGGGCCTCACAAAAACCTTAAAGGCCCAAATTTTAATTCTAACGTTACCAGACGTAAAACACTTGTTTACGATGGCAGCCCGCTTGAATGCTAAGGCACTGGTTTTTTGACAGTGAAGAGAAGACTTTAGATTTTTCGTAAACCACACTCCAAGGTCCTTAACCTCATCAATAGAGTCAAGGGCCTGGGACCCAAGAAGGTAGTCCGAGCAAAGTTATGTGTGCCAACGTGGAAAGAAACATTTTGAAGAAAGTGGTAACTGCCATCGCAATGACCAAGATTCCGCATTTCGAATTTCAGAGTCAAGAGCCGGGGACCCACAGGGCCAAAGGTTTTCTGTACCAACCTTGATATCATCAGCAAATTAAAATCCGTAAGTCTCCCCATTTGAAAATTGCAAGTCGTTAAGGTATATAACGAACAGTAGAGGTCCCAGAACGGACCCCTGTGGTACACCACAAGGCATCATGACACTGGTTGATAGCATATTTTCGACTTTCACCTTTTGTGAACGATTATAAAGGAATGCAGAGATCCAACCTGCCAGTTTTCCCACGATGCCATACTCAGTAAGTTGTAAGTAGGAGTTTTCGGTGTATCACCGACCCAAATGCCTTCTTGAAGTCGAAGTAAATGACATCGGTAGCCACACCAATGTCGAGTGCGCTACTCCATCGATCAAGCACAGTAAGTAGCTGGTGGGTTGCAGACCTCTTACGTAAAAAACCAAATTGGTCCTGGCTAATTATGGAAAAAGCATGTAGGTGATGAAGAATTTCATCCCTAATAGATTCCATTATCTTACAGGCCACACATGTTAATGAAATGGGGCGATAATTTGACGGATCCGAATCGGATCCTTGCTTAAATACAGGTGTTACAATAGCTGTACGCCACTGACTAGGTGTACATCCGCTTGTATAAGAAGGTAAAAAGCTTAAACAATGGATAGCTTATTTCGTAGGCTATTTATCTCAAAAGATACGCAGAGAGACCATCAGGCCCGCAAGATTTACTAGGTTTTAATTTCAAAAGAGCCCTCGTGATTTTGGGCACAGTGAAAACGACATCAGGGCACTCACCGAAGGTACTCGGTGCTCCTGCCCGAGGACAACCACAACAGCCGTCATCAGCAATACTGTTAGAAGCAAACACCACTAAGGAGCTCAGCTTTTTCAAGGTTCTCCGTACAAAACAGGTTTCCCAGACTTAAGGGGTGGGATAGATCTTGAAGTGCTGGTTTTCTGGCGGTATAGTTTAAATAGAGCCGTTACTCCTATCACGCACAGCCACTGCCTCCTGTGAGCTATGCCATTCCTCAACACATTCTGAGTACCGTTTCCTAGCAAAGTTATAGGCCTGTGTTTTCAATACTAGGGTTAACTTTAAAACGTTTCCATAGCTGTAGTTTCATGGTCCGCACCTTCATAATGCGCTTAGGAGTCTGAGTAGGGACTATCTTCCTATGGGAAATGGGTATTCGGCAAGTCAACAAGTAGCCCCGAAGAATTTCGAGAAAACAAGATTAAGCGTGTTCGATATCAAAATGTGTATTGAAAATTAGGCTATCCTAATCTACAAACAGAGTGATTTTTTTAAGAAGTTCGAAATAGAGTTTATCCGCAGGTTTAAAGTTTTGAACTTATCGGAGAAGTGCCAAACGGGCAGGGAGTATTCAGAAAAAAGGTTACAATCGAGTGGTCGCCGTTTCCGAAATGGGCCCCTACCTGCAGACCGCAGACCAGCCTGTCGTCATCGCAGAAAACAAGATCAAGAATGTTATCCCCCCTGGTCGGCTCATTTACCAATTGGCAAAAACCCAGAGGTGCAATTTGTTCAAGGAACAATTTATGGTGCCGATTTTCCAACCAGGCATGGCCCCAGTCCACGGTGCTAAGGTTGAAGTCCCCTAACAGAATACAGGAATGTGAAGGGTTGAAAGAGTTTGTGATAAAATCGCAAAGCAAAATAATTTCATTTTCATTATAACTATCGGGCAAATAACCCAATATGAAGGTGATGTTTAAGCTCGGCACAGCAATCAACAACATCTCCGTGTTTAGAGCTGTTTGCAATAGGACAACAGAAATTTCCTTTCGATGTAAAATCAGAAGCCCCCTTCCCCGGCTCCCACGGTCACGTCGCACGACAGAAAATATACTGGGGTCTACCAACATATTGTCAGTGAAGGCTGGGTGTAGCCAGGTCTCCACAAAAATGTCATAAATGTCCTGGCTAATCAAATGTCTAAAACAACCAATATTTTTAATAATGCTACGTGCGTTGAAGGAAACAAGAAAGGCTACCAACACCACGAGGGTTATTGTTTGTATTTTTTTTCCTCATTTACCTTATTTTAATTTAAAGTCTTGCAGATGAAATTACGATATATATCTCTTCCCCCCCCCCCTCCCCGGTGTTAAAGAAACCTACAATTTTGTTCCCTTGAACAGTTACAGATTTCCAAGACAGGCCTTTTTGACTCCGACTCCTCTCCAAGCAGCTTTTGCAAAATCTTTGCTTTTTGGAAAATATCCATAGCGCCAAATGTAATTTTAGGATCAAATTTAACACTGGATTTGCTGTGATAACGTGGCTTCGACATGAAATCTTTACGGCTGTAGATAGAGATGTTTAGTTTCTTCCAAACAGTTCTTCCAAACAGTAAGAAAATCTATTAGAAGAAAAAGACTTACAATACCAGGGGCACCTGGTTGATTTTAATTTTTGTTTGCATATATGAAAATATGCATTACCTCCTATTTAATTGGCAGTTTTCGCCCCATTGAGCTCTTAACCCTAGCTTGAAAATTCGGCTTCCCTGCCAGGCTCGTAACCTACTGCACAGGACCGGAAGTGACCCAGCCATATATAACCGGATCAAACCGGAGCATATCTTTCTTTATCCCACATGAACCGATACATCGTGGGGAGGCTGGGTGGGTAAAAGGTAATATATATTTTCGTACAGGCAAACAAAAACTAAGATCAACTAGATGCCCCTGGTATTTTAGTCTTTTATTGCCACGAAAATATCAATTGCCTTTTATTTAAATAGACTTCGTCACCCTAGGAGGCGGGCTAGGTTCGAAGTACCCACCTTGCGAGCTGGCAGCCCCCACAGAATTAAAACTGAGCAGAACACACGAATTCTACGTTCCCATGGACCCAGGATCCTCAGTCCCACGGGTTAGCAAACAGGAACAGCCGATGCCAGGGATCATGAACTCAGTTCGACGCTAGGGGGAAGTGCAGATAAACCAAGAAATGCCCAGTCTACCTTTGACGGGAAGCAGTCTTTGGGTCCCTCGAAGATCTGGTGAATGGAATGGAGATCGACGAATTAGGAAGGAACGTCAGGAGGATCGAGAACAGGTAGGGAGAAGATGAGGATGGAAACCACAGTGGTAAGCTGGACGATCAATGGTCCGATCTCAGAGCAACACCAGACGTAAGGCGAAAAGTCCCGGAGGCGAACCCATGGTTGTCCGATGTACCGTGGTGAATCAGATCAGAAGTAGATGGGTTTAGGTAACGGGGATCGCTGGCAGGACGGAACCAGGGAGCAAGAACTAAACACAGGCGGTGCGGAAGGCGTAGTTTGGAGATGGAGTCATGGTTGCAACGCCTGGACAGGTGGATGAGAAGTAACCTGCAGACTAGAGAACAGGGAATGGAATTGTCATGGAGAGCCATGACGACGGTAGAAGGAAGCATCGTCGATCCTGACCATTGACCTGGAGAATGTAGAACGGTAATCGGAAGGCAAGTAGCCCCCAGGATCGGTAGTAGTGTTGAAGTTAAACAAGGAGTAAAGGGCTCGATCCCGAGGATGGGAACGGGAAAGGAACTCTTTGCAGCCTGGAGGAGAAAAGGTCCTAGAAGAGGCCCGTTATGTTTATTAGGGGTGGCTGAAAATTTTTTTTTTCGAGTTTGACAATGGGTAGTGCGGAAAAGTTTTGTTTCTCGATACAATGAACACATTTAAAATTGTGGAAAAATAGGTCAATATCTTCTGGTTCCAAAATGTGCCTAAAGTTTCGAAAATAACAGTGAAAGCTACAAATTTCATCGATATCGATACAAAACTGTATTCCAATTTTGACAATGGGTAGTGTGGAAAACTTGTGTTTATGAACACAAGTTTGGGAAAATCTTAATATTTTCAGGTTCCAAAATAGCTGTAAAAACTAGTTTCATCGACGCACCTTGTCTTTTTGTGGATTCTGGACCGATGACCTTTTAATTTAAGCTCCAGTCAAACTACTCCACGATGGATGTGGCTATTGCTGTGTTTGAGTTGGTAAGTTTGTAGCCTCCAAAACCCTAAGAACTTATTACACTGAGTGTTTCCTGTATTGTAAATCCCCACCCTCATTTACATTAGTTCAGCAATGCATTCTACAGTATCAATTGTATTTACTGGTCTTACATCTTATTGTAATTGTAGGGTAGATTGTGACCGGGTAGAGCGTGGTTGACAGACTGACATTCTGACATTATAAATTAACGTTTTAAGATAAAAATAAACGGGTCAATGATGTCCAAAAAAAGCAAGGACATAGTAACCACAACCAGTCTCAAGTGTTATGTCCCATATTTGGATGCCCCCAAGAATTCACTGACAACCATCTTCCAACCTACCAAGATATGATGAAGCAAAATGGATCTTTGGCGAGCACAGCCAAGAAACAAAGACCCATCTGCCAATTATGCAAGATATATGCAAGATGGTTACCAGCAAGTTTGAGAAGATATAGGAGATTGCATCTGCTTCCGACTGTTTCAATTCAGAAGGTGGAAAGTTATCATGAAAAGGTTCAGAAAATTGAAAAGTATCAAAGTGAGGAAATGAGGATGCACCTGTGGGGGAATTGAGGCTTATGGCGCATCGAAGGTAGGTCATTAGCACCAACCAGATGCACTTATGTACCAGTTTCAGTTGTTTTAGTTCAAAGAACAAACCAAAGTACTCTTCGATTTTGCAACTGGTAAACAGGTGTATCTAATTTTCTTACTTCCCCTTTTAATTTCTGAACCTTTTCATGATAACTTTCCAACTCCTTCTGAATTGTCATAGTTAAAACAGTCGGAACCAATGCAATCACCATATCTTCTCTAACTTGCTGGTAACCATCTTGCTTATATCCCTGGCAGATAGGGATGGGTCGGTTTCATTTTTTTGACTACGGTTCTGGTTTCGGTTTTCACGCACACAAAACCGCGGTTTCGGTATCGGTTTTTGCCACCATCCACCCAAACCAGCTATTTCCAGTTCATTTTCTTGTAGCATTAGTATTACTAGCTTCTAACTCACTCTTTGCTTTCACTTTCAGCAGCGTCATGGACCATGGGCCTAGCTGTGGCACCATTTTCCTCTATTTTCTCTTTTAATGACTAATTTATCTGTACAAAATTATAATTATTAAAAAAAAAATTAGAAAAACAGATCAATTTTTGATTTTTCGAACACCGTACGAAAAACCGACACAAGATCCGAATCGGTTTCGGTTTTTAGTAAAAAACCGAAAATTCGGTTTTGGTTACCGACCCATCCCTTCTGGCAGATGGGTCATTCATTTGTTGTTTAGCTGCATTCACTAAAGATCCATGTTGTTTTATCACATCTTGGTAAGGAGGGAGATTATTGCCAGTGAATTCTTGTGGGCATCAAAATATGCGACACGACACGAGACCTTGTTGTGGTTACTCTGTCCTTACTTTCTTGGACATCATGGTCCTTTTTATTGTTTTTATCTGTAAACTTTCATTAATAATGGCAGAATGTCAGTTACTTTGTCAACCAACTTAATAAACCACGCTCTACCTAGTAACAATCTACTTTCCAATAAGATGTAAGCCCAGTAAATACAATTATGATGCAGTAGCGTGCTTTGCTAAACTGGTGTGAGGGATGGGATTTACAATCAGTGTAATACAAGTGCTAAGGGTTTTGGAGGCTACAAGCTTACCATCAACTCCAACACAGCTTGTAATAGCCAAGTCCGTCGTAGAGTAGTTTGACTGGAGCTTAAATTAGGTCATCGGTTCAGGATCCACAAAGACAAGGCGTGTCGGCGAACTTAGTTTTTACAGCTCTTTTGGAACCTGAAAATATAACAGATTTTCCCAAACATTTTAATGTGTTCATTCTGTCTATAAACACAACTTTTCGACACTACCAACTGTCAAAATTCGAAAAAAGTTTTGTATCAATATAGATATAATTTGCAGTTTTTACGGTTATTTTCTATACTTTAGGTGCATTTTGGAACCTGAAGATATTAACCAATTTTCCCAAAATTTCAAATGTGTTCAATGCGTCTAAACAACATTTCCATACTACCCATTGTCAAAATTCGAAAAAAAAGTTTTGTATCAATATAGAAATTTGTAGTTTTTACGCACATTTTCGAAACTTTCAGCACATTTTGGAACCTGAAGATATTAACCAATTTTCCCAAAATTTTAAATCTGTTCATTGTGTCTATAAACACAACTTTTACACACTACCCATTGTCAAAATTCGAAAAAAAAATTTTCTTCAACCACCCCTAATGGCCACCCTGCACCAAAATGTTCACCTGTAAACTATCTTCTGAACTACTAACCTAAAAAATATGTAATACTTTGGATTTGTGACATGCTCTATGCATGCTACTAACACCAAATTTGGAAGGAAAAAAATAAAATATGAAGGCAGTCCTCACTTATGGCCTATTTTACATAGCGCATAAGATTTTTACCACATTCAGTTAACTATATTTCATTTTAGAGCAAAATACACTAGTTAATTTTTCGTTCTTCAAAAGTACAGACAGATGCCTTTCACCCCCCAAAAGACTAAAATACCAGGGGCACCTGGTTGATATTAGTTTGTTTGCCTAAACGAAAACGTACATTACCATTTAATTAGCAGTTTTCCCCATGGAGCTCATCAGTCCTAGCTTGAAAATTTGGCTTCCCTGCCAGGTTCGTAACCTATTGCGCAGGACCAGAAGTGATCCAGCCATATATAACCAGATCAGAACGGAGCGCATCATCTTTCTTCCAGCCCACATAAACCTAACCTTACGAGCTGGCAGCCCCCACAGTAAATACTATTGAGCGGAGCACGCGAGCACAATCCCATGGACTCTGGATCCTCAGTCCCATGGGTTAGTAAACAAGAAACAGTTGATGCCAGGGATCGAAATGCTCGGTTCGACACTGGGGTGGGGGGGCCCCCGAGTAGGAATGCAGATGAATAAAAAATGCCAATCCTACCTTGGGCAGGAAGCAGTCTTGGATCCCACAAAGACTTGGTGAGTGGAACTGAAGACCGGTGAATTGTGGAGGAATGTCAGGACAACCAGGAAAGGGTTCGGATGGAGGCGAAGGTCACAGCACTCGATGCATTGTACTGTCCCAATGTACCTGTTCGAGCCGTTGGGCCAGGCAGAATCGGACCGTAAGTAGACTAGTCAGACAACAGGGATCGCTGGCAGAACGGAACCAGGGAACTAGAACGGAAGGATGTGTGGTGTCTAAGGCAAAGGTGAGGACAGCAACTTATGAATTTAGCGAGTGGATGGATGAGGAGTAGCTCGAAGCCCTGGGACCAGGGAATGGAAGCCTTACGGAGAGTGCAGAAGGGAAGCATCGCTGACCCTGTCCAGTGTCCAAGGCTGGTGCCTTGTGATGTCGACGTGGAGATTAGTTCGGATACCGTACATTAATGCTGCTAAATGGAGAACAGTTGGTTTCCCGGATGATACCTGGTGAGCAGTATAAGCTGTTGAACACAAATAGTCAGATGTACTAGGTCGAGCCGCCGGACCAAGGAGGATCGAATCGTTAAGTAGGCGAGCCAGGCAACGGGGATTGCCGGCAGAACGGAACCAGGGAACAGGATGGAAAGAAATGCGGCACGGAGGACAAGGATGGTAGTTCATGGTTGACATGTACGAGGGGATGGACGGGAAGCAACTTTTACAGAATGTACGGAAATTGGTCAAAGTGTCGGGGCTCAAAAACTGGCCGTCTAAACATCATAAACTTGGTGTCGGGCTTAAAATGTGCGCGGGGATGAGGGCTTGCCTAACCACAAGTCCGTGAAGACCTGGGACCAGGGGTGAAAAATTTAGAGAGGCAAAAGGGAGCCTTGCTGATCCTGCGCACCGCCCAAGTTGGAACCTTGTCATTCAATTTCCATGCAGGTATCAATGCACAATTGTTTACGCGGTTGGGTTTTTTTTTTTTTAAGAATGAGGAAGAACGTGAAATGGAAATCATTCAGCGCCTGGATCGTCAGTCATGTAGAAGATGTGAGGGGAGTAATGGGCTCGATCCAGAGGACGGAATCGGGAACGGGAACAAAACCCCTCGCTGTCTTGAAAACTTCTGGAAGTTCGATGCTGTTAATGAGGAATGACTTAATGAGGAATGACTCGAAAACCCAAGGCTACACCCTAGGCACGACGCCGACAGGGAAGACTTCTGGTAGATGAACTGGAATAAGGATGATCCCCGGGAAGACTGGTACAACGCTGGAGCATCGTCATACTGCCAAACCGAGTAAGGACAAGGCCTGGCAGCACGGGGAGTTTGCAACACGAGACCGCGCCCGTTCGAGAGGGTAATAGTCATTGGAAGGATCATGATAGACGGGAGACTCTGCAGACATTGTGGTAGGTGGAATAATAACTAAGCGGAGGAACGGAAAGGATCAGAGACACTTTTACTGGAGCAGGAGGATCGAGTGAATCCACGACCACAGAAATAGGGGCTCGTGACGGAGTAAAGTGCAAAACAGCAGTCGCCGAAGGATCGTCGTAAGGCGAAGGAGCGGAGACGGTGTTGGCTGGAGAATCTGACGGCATTAGAGGATCGCGTGGAGACAGAGTCCCAACAGTAACTGGGGCGCCATGCAGGCGCCTGGTCCAGGATCGACTGCAATAAAATAGTTGCCACGGTGGAGTTGAAGGAAGAAGGGGCACCCATGGAAGCTTGTGTCTTCGGAGACAGTAATTGATTCACAAATGGAGGTGCCGGGAGCGAAGAAGGTCTAACGAGTCTGAAACGCTGACTAGTTTAGATTGAAGGTCGAGGTTTCGATCCGCAGCATCGGAGAGGGAGGATCGGAGAAGCGCAATTTGCTCGCAGGGTGACGTTAATTCTAATGCGAAGGATTCTGACCAAGAAAGCACAAAACAAGGATTGAAATCCATGTTCGAGATCCCTAGCCAAAAGTTGTAAACCCCTCGTAACGGCTGCACGAATAGTATAGAGGCTGGCAGGAACGGGGCCGGTGTGGAAGATGGTGGCTTAATAGCTCCTTCGACATTGGAGCGGACCGTGGAAAGAGGAGATTGTGCAACAAATGATTGCGGCCGATGGCGAGGATCGAGGCACAGGAGGTGTAAGCACAGGACCACGTACACGGGACACCGGAACACGACAAAAACGAGGAGGGACTATCAGATGTTGAACATTCTTTATCTACACACCTTTCTTGGGTGGTAAGGTTGGACGGTATTGTGGAAGTCCGGAGGTACCAGGGATCGCAATGGGAATCACAGGATGCACCATAGAATTGGATAGGGCGCGAGGTGACGACGAGAGACTTCTGTACTGGCAGTTCCGTGGAAGTCAGTGGCACAGGTACGGTGGAGGGAGCAGAGACATCGTAAGAGAGGAAAGGCCCTTGAGCTGCTTTTGACGATCCGTACGCCTAAGTGAGCTTTTTTTTCTTCACCGGATCTAGGCCCAGTCCTTCTTTGAAATGGAGATACAAACACTGCGAAGAAGATCTAGTCTGTTACATTTCCAATGGTGCTGGCAGCAGGGATGCAGGTCAAATGTTCCCTGGCACCTGTTGCAAATCCCAAACAAACACATGGGGTGGGATCAGGCAGATTGGCAATTTGAGGCGGAACAGGATCCTCGGACGAAGAGTCGGACGACAGCCGAGTGACGCGATGACCGGTAAAAAGCGTTACTGTTCAAACAAACGTGCCGTGGAAGAGCGCTTGCTGGTGACGGACCGGTGAGCGAGGAAAGTTCGCGGATGTGGATTAGGACGAAGGCAGGAAATATAACATGGTTGTTGAAGTCACCCTCTGCTGGTGGATCGGTTGAAACGAGGTCGCAGCAATGAACTGATGTAGAGGAGCCGATGTCTGGGAACGGCACCTAGAAAAGCTAGAGTGGCCGAAGCCCACAAGAAAGTAAAGACAACAGTCTTATGAGATGCATGTCGAATCTTGGATTGAAAAGGCCAATGTCTAATGGTCGCAAAGTCGGAGGTAGGTAGGGAGGGAGGGCTCATGATGCGGATAAGAATAGTGGATGTTGCGGGGAAGTCTCGCAGTTTTGTTTAGCAGGCTGGTCAGAGGATCGGTGAGACGAGGCTCCGAGAAGTCGTAGCACGTACCCAGGTAGAGATTAGTCAAAGTCGAGTTGGCTTGGCAACATGAGGATAGGCAACCTGTTAAGAGCTTGAAAGTTTTGACGGTGAAGCACAAGGAGAATCGTCACTAAGCACAGGGAATAAATCGTCTGTGCAGGAAGGGATCGAAGCATCGGAAAAGGGGCGGAATCCGTGAGGAGTGGATAGGAAGGACACACGGAGAGGGGTGATCCCCTGTACTTGAGAATCTGGGCTCACATGCAACGGCGAAGCAGGGCTAAGAGGCAAAAAATCCCCGAGACGACGCGTCGCAGTCGGGGAGCATGGATGAAGAGAACTCATTGCAACACAAACTGGAAGGTGGCAGCGGATCCAGGTTTGGAAGGATCGCAGATAACGGACCAGAGATTCAGGAAAATGGCAACCGACGGGACTGGTCGAAGGGCCACAAAACCGCCTTTGAAAAATGGGAAATGGAATCGGCAGACGTAGTCCTGCTGGTGGCGAGTATAAGGCGGTGGACTGGGTGCCGATCATAGGGGAAATCGCAGCTATGCAGCATTGGGCGACGCTCCTGTTGGTGTGGACCAAATTAGAGGAAGGTGCCGCAGGAAGGGAATCTCGAAGCAACTTGAAGATGGAGGCTGCAAGGGCGGAAGGATCGTCCGCACACCTTGGCGGATCCTGCGTCTTGGGTGTGGTTGCTGAGAGGCGGACTGATGAAGGTGATCAGGAAGTGACGATTGTATCCTCTTGGTCAGGCGGAACACAGGGGATCGGATCCCCCTCCCCAGGATTGGTGTACAATCCCATCCCGGGTGAAAGGATCGGTGAATCCATTCGATGTCTTCGGATAGAGCTCCTGGAACAGACTAGTGCAATTGCCTAGGAAGAAAGACTATGCACTCCGTTCCGATCCAGTTATATACGGCTGGATCACTTCCGGTCCTGTGCAGTAGGTTAAGAGCCTGGCAGGGAAGCCACATTTTCAAGCTAGGACTAATCGAGCTCCATGGGGGGAAAACTGCTAAATAAAAGGTAATGGATATACGTGGAAATAAAAATTGAAATGCATCTGGAAGCTTCCAGAGCCAAAACTTAGGTATACAAATTAGCTAAATTGTTGCCGATGTGTGTTAGGGATGGGTCGGTAACCGAAACCAAATTTTCGGTTTTTACTGTAAACCGAAACCGATTCGGATTTTGTGTCGGTTTTCATATGGTGTACGAAAAATCAAAAATTGATCAGTTTTTCTAATTTTTTTTAATAATTATTATTTTGTACGTGTAAAAGACAGTCATTAAAAAGAAAATAGTAGAGGAAAAGGGTGTTACAGCTAGGCCCATGGTCTATGACGCTGCTGAACGTGAAAGCAGGAGTGAGTTAGAAGCTAGTAATACTAATGCTACTAGAAAAGAAACTAGAAATAGCTGGTTTGGGTGGATGGTGGCAAAAACCGATACAGAAACCGAAACCACGGTTTTGTGTGCGTGAAAACCAAAACTGGAACCGAAGTCAAAAAAATGAAACCGACCCATCCCTAATGTGTGCGCCCGAGCCTTGGTTGGATGCGTCTGACCAGGTGGAGGTTCGAGGTGGGTTCGTGAAGAGGCACGGTGTCCATGAAGCGAGCGACATCCCACCAGGCGAGAGTTGAGAACGGGAAGCACTGATTGAGGGGGGGGGGTCGAGTGGGTAGTGAGAGACAGCAGGATCCTACCCCCCCCTCCCTGGTTCGGAAGTAGTGGAAGGGACGGGCCAGCCAACGACCGTAAGGAACGAGATTGGCAAATGAATCTATCCAGGGACGGCATGACCAGGGAGTCCAGATCGCGAAGAGAATTACGGGGCAGGCAGAGGAAGGATCAAGCGTTTGAGAGGAAGCTAGAGACTCGATCCGGGAACAGCATGACCAATCCCTCGTGAAGGTTGAAGGTACCCCTAGGAAGGCGAAGACTCGACTGGGATGCAGGCATGATTTTGGGAGATTGATTCCCCATCCGAGGGATGTCAAAAGACGACGTCATGAAGGGTGGAGAGCAGGGTGGAATGATCCTGTTCCGGTAGTAACCAGTCGTCGAGGAAGGCATGCATAAGAATCCCGTGCTGATGCAAGTAGGCGAGGGTCGGGTGGAGAACAAGGGTGAAGACTCGAGGAGCCGCATTTGGGCCGAATGGAAGGTATAGAGGCACAACTGCTCCGTTGTGCAGAGAACTGAACAGGTGTCGCACGGAAGCATGAAGCAGAACGTGAAGATAGCAAGGTCGAGAGAAATAGTCTCATCCTCGAGTTGCAAGGAAGCCCGGATAGATTCCGTTGTTTCCATTTGAAAATGGGGATTTTGTCAATGTACTGATTGGGGGGGGACGGAGATTGAAGATGAGGCGAGCGCCCCCAGTTTTCTTGGGGCATAGGAAGAAGCTGCTGTAGAAACCAGGAGAGATTGGGGATGAACGATTCAGACAGCTTGTTTGTAAAGGGCGTGAATTACTAAAGAAAGATTGGCCGACGGAGGGGATTCGAAATCCCATGGCGGAGGACCCAAGGTGGGTAATGACGGAACTTGGGTAGAAATCCGTTGGACATAATGGAAAGATGGAAAGTATTGCTGGATCGGAAGTAATCACAACCCAATTGTGCACAAAAAACTGCAGTCGCCCCCCCCCCCCCACTGGTTTTGGAAAGGGCGAGATGTCAATATTTAGAGTAGTTACGGTTCCGTGGTGCAGGAGAGGCGTATCGTCGGCACTTGCCTGTAGAGATCGACCTACCAGGGGATCGGCATTGACCCTACCCCTGGCCTGGTGGGCAAAACAGAACTTTGCAGCATAGCAGGGTGCACGTCGTGTTGTGATTCAGGAGGATCATTCTTGCAGTGTCGGGATGCAAACCCTTAGAGGATCAGGCACGGCGCCCGGGAACGGAACGGTCGACGTTTGCAGATACGTCGAGGTGAGGTGCAAGCTTAGGAATCTGACTCATGGAGTGGAAGGTTGCGGAGCGTGGAACGCGTTGAATCGTGAAGGTTCGGTGAAGTATTGAGGGCGATTTCTCGAAGTAGGATCGTGGAATTGAACAAGGCTCTAGTAAACCAGCTCGTGGAGTGAAAGGTCGCGAATCACGCCTTGCGAAAAACTTGATTGACGAGGAACACAAGTTGTTAGGTATCAGCTGGAAGCGGATCCATGTTCCGATGTTCGCATAAGGCATTAGCGGCAGTATTCAACGCTCTGCCTGAGAGGCGGCTCGGAGACCCAAGCGAAGAAGTCTATTGTAGTCACGGAGCACAAACACTGGAACTGCAGCTCGTTATGGAACGAATAAGACAGAACCAAAGTCCATCTTGGTCTCTGCTGCGTGGAATTCGGAATGGGGATAGGTGTCGAAGTTGCGAGGGTTTGTGGTGCCTTCTCGAGATGGACGGAAGAACTGCTTCCTTTCCGGGTTTAGGTGGGATTTCAACGTCCAATTGGAGGGGGGGGGGGGCGCGACCGTTCCCAGTAGTAAACCGCCAGTCGGCAGTAGCGCAAGTAGCGTTAACTGGCCAAGGAGTGGCGGCTGATGAGATGGCTAAGCCCGTAGGCCAAATTCTAGGCCAGTGGAGAGGCCGCGGTTCTTACAGGAGGGGCCGGAATTGGGTGAAGGCTTGTCCAAAAAGTAGTCTGGAACAATCGAGTCCACAGTCTTTAGTAAATCCGGCAGGATCAGGCTCTCCCGGAAAACCAGGACCGGGGTTGGCAGATTCTTGGGACCGGTAAGACCAGTACGAGGACCGATCCTCATTGTCAGATGTGGAACAGCACGCAACCTGTGGATGTCCTGGTTGTTGAGGGATCGGTGGAAGTACGATAGGAGAAGGATCAGGTTGGCATGAAGGGCCCGGGAGAGTCCCCAAGCCGAGGTCGCTTAGTGGTGGATGCAATCCAGGAATGGGTTTAAGCGGACGGTACAGGCGGATCAAGACTGAAGACTTGCGTTTGAAGCTCCGGATAATTGAGTCCATGAGAGAATGAACTTGGTACCGGGAGAGCTGGTAAGCAGAAGCAGCGGAACGGGAGGGAATTCGATCGTTGAGAGGATCGGGAAGAAAGGTCCAAGGGACAGAGGATCGAGGAGGCATACTCATTGGCTGACCGTTTAAGAGCTTTCCCTTGAAGCTTTAGTATGGAGTGGAGGTCTTTAACTCTTAACTCTTAACTCTTAACGAGAGGTCTTTGAATCCAGAGTCCCGTGGAGGTTGACCTCACAGGATCGGTGATATGGCAGCAGTATCGCTAGGAGGGATTGCGAGGGTCATGGCTGCAGAGGCATGAGCATGTACGGTGGAACAGAACGAACTAACTGGAGTCCGCAAGAGCACAACACTATCCCCCGGACCGAGGGAATCGAGAGCACGTGCAGGAGGAACGGAGGAAACCAGCGGTTCTCAAGGCGCAACTTCAGCATGCGGCATGGTAATCGTGGAAGGTCTTGAACAGCACAACCTGTCAGGTCAGCAATTAGAGAAGAAAAGATGAGACGGTTCGATCTGCTCAGGCTTTTATACGATGGAGGCTGCGCACAAACGTGCGCAGAGAGTAGCGAGTCAGAGCAAAATCTTAGATTGTCCTCTTTAATTGAAACAGCATTATGAGGAGAATGCCAAAAATAGGTAATGGATATTTTCATAGCAACTAGAAAAGCGCAATTAATGAACATTCAAGGCCCTTCATTTCCTAGAGTGAAGCATTTAGTAAGCAATCTGGCAGGTCGACTTCATTGTCAGTGGAGAACAGGAACGGACGATCTAGGCCCGCAACAAATACAGGAGTGGAACATTTAGAAAGTCGGAGCTATATCCTTGAGGCCCGAAGAAGATAGCAGTTCAAGCTATCGAAAAATCGCTGGACAAAGCTGTTGTCTTGATTGTGAAAGTGTACGGTAATTTTTTTTCGTTTTTTGTTGATATTATGGCGTTTCACAGTACGAAAATTAACGACGTTTTTAAAGCTGTAACTCCTAAAGTACCGAATTAAAAACAATCGAATACTTCAGATTTATGACTTTCTGTATGGACCCTACTTACAAACCAAATTAGAAAAAATATAGTGGCAACCAATTTTTCCAATTTTGGTGCACTTCAGATAGAATGATCCTCCATCTTTACATTAGTGGAAAAAATGCAGAGGAAAAAACACTGAAATTTTGCAGTTCTAGTCGAACTATTGCTTAGTAAGAAAAAAAATTCTATTTTTTTATCTGTTACCCAACTGGAGTTTTGATGTTCTAAACTTGCTAAATAATTGTCATATGTTCTACATTAACATATCTCAGAATGTTAACACATTTTACACATTTTTACATCGTAGCATGAAGATTATATCTATCTTTCATTTGACATCTTGATCATCCCTGTGGCTCAAATAGTTTCCAAGATACAAAGGTCTGATCCAACAATGAACGGAACACAAATCCAAGATGACCGCCATGCCCAATACTTCAGCGGTCAAGTACTCCACTATTCACCCCCCCCCCCCCCCCAAAAATGGGGTTTTGACTGGCTTTATGGACTAACGATACACCAAATTTGAGAAAAATAAAGTGATGGCAACCGTTTTTTTTTTTTATTTAGGTTCATTTGGGCTGGAATAACCCTACAGTGGAAGATGTCCTCAAGATGCCAATATTAGAAACGGCACGAGGGCATAAAGAGAATTAGCATTGTCGCTGGCGGAAAAAGATGCCGAGTGACGTCCTAATGTAGATCCGAAAGTAGTGCACAATCTGGCGTTTCCTGAGCGACAGAGGGAGGTAGGGAACTGTCACAACCAGTGGTGAAATGCTAGGGTTCAGCGACAATAGTGTCGCCCCGTGACAAGGGTAGCTGTGAGACCAAAGGCAGACGGTGAAAGCCATCTTGCTGGGGATGTCGAAAGCCAGGAAACGAGCCTAGGTGGAGCGGTTTTCACTGAAGAAAATTCTGGCCAAGTCAAAGCGCTGGATTGGAACCAAAATGGCGAAAACGAGAGGCCACGTTTGCATATAGCAAGGAAAGTTCGGAAGACTACCGAAGAGGTCGCAGACCTGTTCCTTGGAGAACGGAAGGCAAGGAGGTGCCGAAGCCTGTAATGAAGGAGAAGCCTTAGAAGAGGATCCTGAAGACAGACGATCGATGGGAACCCTGTAGAACAGTCAAAACCCCGTCCTTGGGTCCGACACTCGAAGCTGGAGGCTTGAATCTTGAAAGGTTGATAGGAGCAGTGTGCAATGTTGCCATCTTTGTTGCCATGAAAGATCAAGCCGTCCCAGGTGAAAGAAAGTGCTGTTGTCCAAGGCGGGAGACACAGCTAAGGAAACGTCAACGTCATAAAAAAAAAAACAGACGAACTGTCCAGTGTCCAGTGACAAATCAACAGTTGATGTAGGCAAAATAGTTGATGACATGGTGCCATTGCGCAAAATGAGAGAAGCGACAGATGAAAGGTCCAGCGAGGATCCATCAGCAACTGAAGACAATGATCGATAACATGGTGCCGTCACATGGAAAACTCGGAACGACAAGCAAAAGGTCCAGCGAAGAGCCAACAGCTCTCAAAGACGCACGAGTCGATGAGATGGTACAGTCGCATGGGATGCTGGAAACGACAGGCGACAGGGCAGGAGCCAAAAGACTGATTGGTGAAGGAAAATCTTGACAGACCATTAAGAGATTCCCGGTCAGCGATAGGGGACGTAAACGAAAGGCTGACCAAGGGAACAGCCTGTCCAAATTCATGGAATGAGAAGCTATCGGCCGATGTTGGAGAAGTATGACAGAAGGCTAGCTATAAAAGTTAAGGGACTGCGAGGCGAACCAGCAACACAATAGCGAAAGGCCAGCTTGAATTGGAAAAGGAGCGTCCGCACACGTCGGACGCTACAGAAGGAAAGAAACACGGTAGCACCTCGGCACTTTTAGCGGATGCGTGGTAGCATGCGTAGACGGGTTACCGAGCTGGCAGTAGGCTAAGCTTTCTCTAGGGAAAGCATTTGAGAACAAGAATACTAAAACACGTAATACATATCAACGGCAACTAGAAACTCGAGATTGTGGATACGTGTGAAAGTGCAGAGGGTTGGCTGAACCGTCACCAAAAGGCACAAAGAACCAAGTGGAGGGGGAGGGGTCTGTCGAGTTTACAAGGATCACCTATGCCAAGAACAGGGAGCCACCATTGCACAGAGTCGTAAGATTAGTGGACTGGCCCAGCACAGAATGATGTTGCGCGACCTGGACCTGAAGGCCAAAAGCCAAAGCCGATAGAAAATCTTCGATAGAATTCTTGACAGGTTCCGAGTCCAAAGATAAAGGCTTGTACAAGAAGCAGTCTGGAACGAGCATGGCGAGAGCCAGTCCTGATCGGAGCCTTGGTCCTGTACGGAGTCTACTGGGACAACAGGCGAAAAGACCGAAGTTGGAGTGGAACTGTCACTCGGCTGCAGCAGAATCAAATTAAATGTCAACAGTCGTCAACGATAGGGTGAGGCGAACATGGAAGACCGAGGTCATGAAGGTGTAGTCCTGGGTTGACAAAAGGCGGACGGCAGGTCAGATGTGCCAAAATGGGTACTGCAGGTGTGCAGAATATGCTAGACCGCTAGAACAAGCGTCACGGGAAATTCATTAAAAAAGTGCTTTGCCTACAGTGAAAGGTTGGAAATTTGAAAAAAATCTGTAGGAATATTTTATGGGAAATTTTGTCCAGTAAGAATTTTATGCAACCCTGGGGTACTGTTAACACCGATGCCATGGTGATGCTAGAACGAAAGCTGGACACAGATGGGGAGAGATACCAATTGCGAGGAGGTTCGAGGCAGTAGCCCTCCCCCAGTTCCGGACGTAGGACGCAGTATACGAAGAATGGGGAACAGGTCGAGGTGACTATATACTGGAAGGGATGAATGGCTCTCAACGAGCAGTGAACTGGTCTTTAAAAAGAGGCTCGGCAGCCGCAGTAGGAGGCTGAACAAGAGAAGATTGTGATCGGCGAGAGTTGGACGACAGATCGAGATCAACAACAAGAGTGCAGGAGCTCAGTCGTTCAGTCAGGACTGACGTTTCAACTTAACAGTAAGTTTCTTTGACACGCGAAACTCCATCTGAAGAGCCTGAAGGTCCGGAATAGAGGTAACAGTCTGACCACATGGAACGGGAGACATAGTAGCAATGTCGCCCATAGGGCCAGTAAGAATCTATGAAGAATGGTGGGCAAATGCGGCAGGAAGCCTGGAGGCAACAAATGATGCACCGGCGTAAGAACACAGGCCACTGAAAAGCCTGATAATCCTGGTAGTGGAGACGAATGGCCAATGACAGATTTGTCGGCGAGGTGGCCTTTTCTGAGGAAGTTTTATCCTTCGAAGAACCCTTGGTTCTAGTCATGTCTGTGGCCAAAGGTTGCAACTATCATCGACTGACGCAAGGTGGTGCGACAGGCTAGTGCCTAAGTGAAGGCAGTACGGCGGGGGGAAAACTAAAGAAGTCCACACGCTGTGGAGGCTAGAGAAGAAAGAAGCACGGTCGCGCCTCTGCGCTTTTAAAGGGGTGTGATTGACGCATGCACGCTTGGGTTACGAACTGGCAAGCATAAGCCTACAACTTCCTTTTCTAGGGAAAAAAAAAAGCACAGAACAAGAATGGTAAAATCACAGGTATGTATATATATTTACAGCAGCAACTAGAAACATTCTTTTAATGGTTAATTTTTGTACTCAGGTACACGAAATACATTCACTTTAATACTAGGCTTCGAAATTGTAAGGCAGTTACCTGGTGGCGGTCCCAATCCCGGATGCGGCATGTCCGATTGCAGTAGGTGGCAGTATCGCACTGCTCGCACAAAATACTGGACGACTTGTCACTGCATAGCCAACAAGCTGCTTTGGACAGCTCCATCCTACAAACGAACGTAGATTTAATAAATGAGAGTAATAAGTTTACCAGTAGTATTCTTTTTTTTTTTTTTACAAACACCCTAAAATCTTTAGAAACATATTACAGTAATTAAATCGTATGAAAACGGGTGCACCAATATCAAATAGTTTGCAAAAGAACAGTGATTTGGTAGAATACCAAATTATCCGGTCAACATTCACTAAAATTATACAAAATCTTAAGTTTTGTTTGTACCAAACCATAGGCAAGGGGAAAGCAGTCATAGTGACAACCAATCCACAAGCAGCATGGACAGGCACGTTCATTCTTTTCACGGCATCAGTGAAAAAGGGGGCATGTTCATTTTTGGCACGGTAGCATTAAAAAAAAAACGGCATGCCGTGTTCATTCTTTGCACAGTACCAATGAAAAATGGGAGTGGGGCATTTATTATTGACGAAAAACTGGGCCCCAACGAAACTAAAAGGCCAGTGTGACAAACGGTACAGTGACAAGATGGCATCCTACTAGACCAGTGAAGTTCCACCAGGACCACCAAGGACATACAGAAATATCAGGTAGCCACAGTAGCCGATTAATCAGGTTCATCTATGATAAAGCCTACATGAACTAAAGGTCGGCCATAACAATGTACTACGTCTGACCTTCAGTCCTTCGCACGAAATAATCCTGAAAAAAATCTTTGTACTATTGTTAGACAATTCTTAAACCAAAAGACATGCTAAATTATTCAGCTGAATTACCAATATAGGCAGTTACAATAGAATTACCAAATGGGGGGGGGGGGGCGGGCCACTCAAATTTTGGCCGATAGTGGGCATCCCTTAAAAACAAGTAGAAACATTGAAATACTAGGGTGAGGCCTGGTTAATTAGTTTATTGCCTAACCGAAAATATTCATTACCCATTTTTCTTTAGCATAACCTTCCTAAAGAGCTCGTAACCCCTCACAAACCTGTTGGCTTCCCTGTCAGGCTCGTAGCTCCCTAGTGCGCGTGTGTGGGGTGGAGGCCTACATATAAGTATCGCGGCAGACCATTGTGTGCGCGACGTATCTTGAGTCCTGGACGTATTTTACGAGCGACTACGTCATCCTTGAGGGGGCGGCTTTAAGACGGCCGCCATTGTTTTTGTAACCATCTTGGATATCAACAAGGCACTCTGCTGCCAAAAACGTACAATCGATTATTTGTGATCGTTCTGCGGCGAACCCAAGATGGGCCGCGCACACTTTAAGTCTTTCTCCCGCTCAGTGGTTATCTTGGCAAGACAGGCCAGCCAGGTAATGGCATATATTTTCGGTTAGGCAATAAAAGCAAAATCAACCAGGCCTCACCCTGGTATATCAATGTTTTTTAATGCCGACGAAATGTACATTACCTATTTATCTGTAGCAGACCTTGTCACCTGGCAGTGAACCCAAGTATAAACAAGTACCCGTGCTAAGAGTCAGCGGACCCAGAGTTCAAAAAGCCTGTGAACCGAGCACGATTCCTCAGTAGCAAACTGATGATAGGAAAGCGAAGAAGCGACCGCAAATAATATGCTGGGCAGAGACTGTCTTGAAGGATCAACATAACACAATGGGACCAAAGGCTGACCGGTGAAGATTCGCAGCACCGTGGATCGGCTAAACGGTGGCTCGTTGAGACGCAGAGGGCGGAGACAAGAAGAAACTCCAAGTGACAGGAACAGAGGGTCAGTAAGCTCTTACGATGGCCTGCGGAATCGTAGTTGCAGCTTGTCACAACCGCGAAGAAGAAAATAGGTCACAACTGGGTGGAAGGTGATTGTGTTCTGGGATTGAGAACTGGACGAGTCATGCAATAATGACTATTTTCAATTGTCTCACGTGGATACGACTGGCAGGGTCTAATACCGATTTCGCATTGGTAAATTCAAGTGGTCCTGGCCGAGCCAAGGAAGGCTGGGCACCGTTCTATAAACCAATGCGAAATCGGGATGGCCTAGGCCAGGCCGGTATTTCAAGTCGGCCCAGCTCACACCAATGGCACGGCCAACCCCGCTTTATTTACCAACGCGAAATCAAATTAAGGTCGGAGCCGGCCAGCGCTGCTTAAATCGGAATGGTTTATGAATGGTGCTGTAGTGTAGCGGCAGAAAGTGGAAAGTGTCAAGTACCACAAACCGACACATGGCGGTGCTGTAAATCTTACTCGGCAAGCTGTGGAATTCACCAATGCGAAAGCGGGCCGGCCGGACCATCACTGGACCCGATCGGCACAGGCTGGCCCGCCCCAGTCCAGCCTGGCCGCTTGAATTTACCAATGCAAAATTGGTATAAGTCATGGTTCGCAGGACTGGGAGGGTCTGAGACGCGGTGCACAAACTGGGTGGGCCCAGGACGTGGCAGACAGCAAAAGGTCGAAATTTTACGTAAAATGAGGACCGAAGATGTGGTGATCCGAACAAGTCTTCTGGAAGTAATGGATGTCAAGCAGCAGGAGTGAGGGCGTAAAATAAGTTGGTGCTGATGCCCACGCTGGTGCATCCGACAATTGGTGCAGAGCACAAAACGTAAAATTTTTGAATAATCGTAAAAGGGGGACAAGGATCGAGGACCCTAAACCGCAGTGAGTTAACCAGGTGCCAAGGAGGATCGGATACCATAAGGATGAGGTTGCACAATACATCCGGAGTTCGTGAATAGGCTCAAGTAGAAGAGAGGTTCCCACAAGTGGACAAGGTAGTTTGTTGAAGTGACATCCCATTGCTGCTTGAGTAGAAAGAGTGAAAGTACATGTTTACTTTTGAAAAGCAAGAGTAACAGTGGTTTCATGACGGTCCTCGCAGCAACCACTACAGGAGGTCGGCAAGTGGTAAATGGCGAGTGGAGGTGTCAAAGGGCAATCCCAGGAAATTCTGGTATGAAAGTAGCGGTGTCGTCAAACTGCCATATACTGTAGGCACCGAGGTCGCGAAAGTTCTAGGACAACGAAGCTTTGGATCACGTTATAATATAAGAAGCAGTTGTTGAGGACCGAGAGCTTGAAGGTGTTGGGGCTTGGTAAAGGACTGATGGAGACCCAGGCCGAAACTGAGAAAGATCGGGGCGAGAGCTCGACACGAGACGGAAGGCTTGGAAGATGAATCGTGAGAAGATCAGGACTGGTTCGGTGAAGGTCCCAGAAGATTGCCGAGTCGTGGACTTGACGCAGTGCCAAGTTCGCTTTGGTAGTGCTGGAGGTCTTGTATTGTTCAGCTTAGTCGTATGGGAACAAGCCGTTTCCCTGAAGAGTACACGTGTTACAGCCACGCAGGTAAACGGTCGGGGCTCAAAAACTGCATACAAGTTCAAAGAAATGTTAACATCCAGGTGGGCAAAATCGTCCTGGTGCCAGTATAGTTCATGACAAATGACAGTGCGAAGAGCTGCTGAGGACAGGGACAGGGGACAGTCCAGCGAGACCCCAGGGGGGGGGGCACGGCTGGCAAAGCGGATCGGCCAGTGATACGCGAAAAATGGAACAGGAGAGTACTGATAGAGGCCTGGGCCGATCGAGCAGCTAGTTCGGTGTCAAGCGTCAAAACTGGTGAAGGAGAGATTTTTATAGGTTTGCCTGGCTTCCACAACAATGCGGTTCGTTGTAAGCCTAAGGTGCGCTGTAGCGGATGCAGGCATAGGTCCTGTCCTGCAGGTCATCAAGAAGCCATGGATCTGTCACTGGTTCTTATAATGAAATCACGAAGGGACCGTTACGATAGTGAAGAATTCGGAGCTAGTTCATCTCAGGGATCTGGCTGAAGACGGAAGAAACAAGGACAGTTGATTCTCAGAAGGGAAAATCCTCATGAAAGAATAGAAAGTTTTATAAGATTTCTGGCTGTGATGGGATGGTTCGGAGGACAGGGATCGGCCAAAGTGACGAGGAGAAGGTTAGATAATTTGTCAACAGGGGACCGTTGTCATGATAGATGATGGTTTGGTAGCGACTAGGCAGTGTGCTTCGCAGACCACGGACCAAAAACTCTTTAGGCAACATGGCAGACACGTCCTATAGGGCTGCTGTCGAGGCAGACGCCTGGAGAGGAAGTTGGTTCAGGCGGCGAAGTTCGCTATAGACGAAAGGTCCCTGTCTGTTAAGATAAGGCTTAGGGGCAAGGGACAGGGAAGGGAAGGGAATAAGGGACAAGGTTCCAGGAAACAATGCACTAGGTGCTGTGGCAGCTGTGGGCTTGTGGGACACTGGTTGAAGCGATCAGTCGTATAGGGTGATCATAGGTGACAAAGACTTCAAACTTCGTGGCGTAGAAACGAGCTGGTCGTAGCAAGTATTAATATGCTGGACGCTATGCTAGTGACCTGGTCGACCAAGTCCTTGTTTCGGTCTGATCCATGAGCCCTGGGCTCGTAGACGCATTCCCGAAGGCAGAAAGGGGTGCGACTATGTCGCAGATAACCTGACGCAGACAAAGTGCCGTTTTGACCAAATTTCTGCCGTTTCGTCAATTTTTGACCGATTTGGACAGTTCAATACACCATTTTTAACCACCTTGACGAGGCCTTTCCTTTGGTGGAATAACCAGATCAATGGGATAAAGCAGTGAAAAGTTATTTAGTAAAAACCAAAAAATATGTGGTAACCATACGGAAAAAAAACATTAGCTGCAGAAAATTTGTTCCCGACATTTGATGTCACAGTCAGTGGCAGAAAATTCTGCTTCTGGGGACGCACGGGCATACCACTCCGAGGTGAAACAACTAGAGGAAAACAGCAAAGTCTTCAAGAAAGCAGGTGGACAGCAGGGCGTGGTCCACAAAACGATTCCGGGATCAGGCGTTGGGGCCTGGTCCCCGAGCCCCCTCGTCTGGGCGCGAGGGCTAACATCCATAGCAAGTATAATAGCTGATGTATGCAGCCAGCAGCATATTCGAGAAGGCAAGCAGACATGAGTTGCAGTCTGCAAAAAGCTCCAGGCCGGCGTATAATTTTTATTTGGGGCCCAGTACAGAGTACAAGTAGGACCAAAATTTCGAGTCAAAGGTGATTGGACCAATAGCCCCAAGCGAAGGTCTTCAAAGACCGACGTACTCAACTGATGCAACAGCAGCGTCATCAAGAAGGTAGGCGAACAGCAAGCTGCAGTCCACAGAAGGATCCGAGCCGGGCGATGGGGCCCGGTTCAGGCCCCGGGCGTCAGAAGACAAGTAGAACCAAAAATTCGGGTCAAAGAGACACCGTTAAAAAGCGACCACACGCGGTGGTGCCCTAGGAAGAAAGATGACTAGCAGTCCGCCCTGGAAGGTGATATAGCGGCCTGCGCCCACACATGCACAGTAAGGGGCTACGAGCCCAACAGGGAAGCTTAAGTTCCCTAGGGGTTATGATCTCCATTACGGAGGATATGCAAGAGGAAAAACGGTAAGGTATGTTTTCGTCGGCATTAAAAAAATTCATTTAACTTTTAACAACGAAGTCAACTCGCTCACTAGGAGCATTACATGACAAAGGTAAATTAGTAACAAATATCAATAAACGCTTAGTTCCCACAACATTTTAAAATATACAACGGCCACATAAGGCAAACAGTGGCATACTAGTTCTGAAGACAATTAAGATACATTTTGTAACTTGCAATGGACCTAGTTCTTAATTCCATTTCAAGAACAAAGGGTTCGAATTATCGCAAAAATGAGTTAATATTATTTAGATTTAATAGACAAATTCTAGGTAAGAGGGCTGCTAAATAGTCAAGACGTAACGCTACATGCTAGAAAAATACGACTTCGGGCCACAAGCAGAATAGCAAACATTTGTTAAGCAGCAATATGTTAAGCAGCATTATATAATCTACCCCAAAACAAAACTTAAGGAATGCTAAATTTTTCAGCCGTGTGAAGTTGTGATATCAAACGCCAAGCTTTCACCAAGCTAATTCCATCCACCAAGATTTCGATTTTTCATTTAAACGTTTGAAGTCTTAGTTGGTGGGATTGATTAGCTTGGTGAAAGCTTGGCGTTTGATACCACGACTTCACATGGCCGAAAAGCTTGGCAGGAATCCTTAACAAGTTTTGTTTTGGGGTTAGATATCAGATCTTTTTGGTCTAAATTGATGAAACAGTACTCCCTTGCCGGGAGGACCGAGCGGAGTGGATTAGATCGAAGGACCCGTACTGGCAGTGGCTGGTGACACAGAACCGGCCATGTAGCAGCGGTATCGCAAATTAGAGGTATCTGCTCTGATAGGAAAGGAGTTGGTGGACGTTCCAAGAGATTGTGTGCTTTAAAAAGTTGAGCACCTCACGTCATCCAAATTAGGCGGAACGTGCGGTGGGGATGCGGAATGGGAACCGCGGGACGAGGAACCGTCTGTTGGCGTTCCCCTGGCAGTTTCTGGCACGCGGCATCAGAATCGACAGACCGTAAGCGGAATCGAGATGTCGAGGAACCAAACGGTCGGATGTGAACAGCTCGGCACGTAGAGAAAAAATGAGGCACGAGCTGAATCGTCGAGTACGTAATCGAAAAAAAGGGCTGAGCAGTAGGATGCGCAGATGGTTGCGGCGGAGAGAAATATACTACTTTCATTTAACAACAGCAATCAATGCTGGAAGGAGAAAGACAAAAGTTGACAATGTAAAGCCAATAGGCAGTGGAAGGGCCCAATCCAAGGAGGCTGTGCAGAAGTAATGCACAATGGGTGTAGTTGCTGGAATCAGGTATCGAAGGATGTAGGCTCGAGGGACCGTGTGGAGGATGTATGGAAGACAAGACCGAAAGGCGGATGCGGCTACTTGAAAATAAAACCTTTTGGACTTGTCGTGAGGAATGATCGTTCCGTGGAAGGAAAGGATAGCATGGTCGGTAGAATCATGGTAGCGAGTTGGTGGGATGGTAGCCCAGCTTAACCTGCAGTGGTAGAGATAAACGAAAGCAGGGAACTGGAGACAAGAGACAAGGGCAGTGGAACGTTGTGTGTAGTGTTGAGCGCCTGTTCCTCCAATCCAGGGGGAGGGGGGGGTGCAGAGGATGGAACAGGATCCTTGGAGCGATCAGGTCGGTCCAAGGTCAGAACAAGCCTTACAGGAGGACGTTTGTGTCCTTGTGACATATCCAAAGTTTGTATAGGTGGTATTGGCAGTTCTGCTGTGGTGCTGAAGCTGAATGTGGAATATAAGGCTGAGAAGCTGTGTAAGCAGGAGTCGTGATGGCAGAACAGGCTGAAGGCGGTCAAGGAGGAAGGCAACTACTTGAAGTTGGGAAGCGATCGGTACATAGGTACCAATGTGCCAGGAGGCGGACGTTGGTTCCCCCGTTCCCCGTCGTGGAATCAGATAATGCAAAACCGCCTTGAGTTGGTGCTTCAAAAGGGGACACAAAGGAACGGTGGATTGGTGAATGTTCAGAGTTCCGTGTTGAGGGGTCACTAATGACTAGTAGGTGTGGGTGGGTTGATTGTTGCCTTTTTTGGTTGCTATTTGTTTGGATCGGAGGCGTGACGGTAAGTGTTGGAAGGCCGAGGTGGAGTTGAGTGTTGGGACAGGAAGGATACAGGCATTGGTTGTAGAGTCTGCAATGAATCCTTGTTCGCAGGTAGTCTAAGAACCTTTGTGTTCCCCGAAACCGGGAGGCCCGGGGAAACTGGAGATGCGGGTGGTGAAAGCAGAGCTGCAGGTAAGCGCTTGTGGGTTACAGCTTGGTCAGTGGAACGGAACGAGAATTAAAGGTCCAAGCAGATCGAGGAACGAGAAATGAAACTGAGTGAAGTGGCAGAATGGTGGGCGTAATGTCAGTGGAGCAGTCCTGGTTCGTGGGGACTGATCGGTTGAACGTGCAGCGTGTGGCACGTTCTGAAGATGGAGCGAAGCTAGTGGTATGAAATGCTGCAGGAGTACAGTGGACTGCGTCAACGGCGTGTCGGCTGCTTGAAGCGGGGAACCTAGCGGCAGTAGGAACTGGAGTTGGAGGACAGAGGCGAAGCTGGTATCCTTGAAGAGGAAGTGGATGACTAAAGGTGACGAGGGATCTAGTGAGCCCTGTCAGTGGGGAAGCCAAGAAACACTACAGCACTAAAAGATAGGGTTCCAAAAGGGGCCAACGACATGGTCAGTGCTGAGCGCATCAGCCATCCAAACGGCGGAGGCGCAGGCGGCCGTGGTGGCAGAACGCGGAGGCTTCCGCTGGAAATCGGAAGAAAGTTGCTCGGCGAAGAAGGGTCGATTAAAATTAACAATGGATCAGTGAGTCTTGTCTAATTAATTTGAGCTTCTACAGGTCTTGAACAAGTCAACGTGGAATGGCGGCATGGGTGGTGCCAGGCGGATGAGTCCCGTAACCAGCCTAAATAGATGGAACGTAGGGCAGTATCGTGGTGTGGTGGAAATTAACAGCATTCGTTCAGAGCTGTGATTGGAATAATAGAGTCAGGCGAATTGAAAACAGTGGTGGAACCATGGAACCGTGCCGGCGGAACCGTGGTGTAGCATCACCTAGTACGCCGTAATCCTGAATGTACTGGGGGGAACGAAGAATGGGAACCGGACGTAGGTGATACTGACCAGGTGAGCACTAGATTTCCTAGTGTACAAGTCCAGCGAGGAAAAAGAAGCTCTTGGAAGGTCAGGATGCTGGTTAGAAGTCAAGGCTGGCCAACTGCGAAGAACGGAACGTTGTCCGTAACAGAGCAGGTGAAAATGCTGGTGCCCCTCCTAATGGAAGAAAATGCATTACCAATGTAGTGAGAAGTGTCCTTTCCTGTCGCTACCTTACAGAGGTCTAGTAAGGGGAAGGAAGGGTGGTGAGAAGGTGATGCTGTCGTTCCTAGTGGGAGCAAGTGCCGTGCCCCCCCCCCCCCCCCCCCCGGGCAGGGGGGGCGAGGGGTAACGGGAGAAGTGAAAAGTGTCCTGTAAGGAACGCATCCAAATGCACAGGAATAGGGCTTGAGGAACTGTAGACCGATTCGTGCAGGCTGAACGCAGGGTCGAACAGCTGCAGGCCGAGGAAAACCGATGTAGAGGAACGCTGTGAACTGGATTGACACGAAGCGGATCGATTGTTGTCCAGTGACTCATTACGAGATGGATTGACAATGGAATGTTGCCAAGCGGACTGTTGCCAAGTGAAGTGTTGTCTAGCGGAATGGTACTAGGCACAATTGAGCTGTGTTGAACCAACGATGTGTCGACGAGAGTCTATCCCCCTTCCTGGTGGTATGACTGGACGGAACCGGCAGAGGACCAGTTGCAGTAGGACACGGAGGAATAATAGTATAGAGATCTTCGTCCGCAGGAGGAATGGGTGGAAGTGGCAGTGGAACCTGTTGAATGGGACGCGGAGGCGGATCTCAGGTACGGTAGAGGGACCTGTGTTAGCTGTGGAGGATCGGCATTGCTTAGGAACCGAAGCCAGCCACGATGTGTAGTCTGAAACTAGAATATGCGTGCAAAGTTCCGAAGGGATGAGTCCATGAGACTATGCACTTGAGACGAAGTAAGGAGTTGGTCGTTCCTCTGAGTAATGTAACAGTCATTAACCGAAGGTTGGAAGGAATGTGAAGACAAAACAAGAGTCAGTTGCGGGCCTACAGAGGAGGCCAACTTGGCAGCAACTTGCCGGGCCTTGAGTTGAAGTTTGAGGCAGGCGTATCGTTCTTTAGTGAGTGAAAACTCCTTAGAGAGGGAACGTAGGTCCCGTATCGGAGGGCCGACTACAAGAAATCGGGAACATGGCTGCAGTATCACAAGGCATGGGGAATGACTCGAAAAGGATTCGGAGGCAGAATTGGTTGCTCCAGAGAATCCTGTTGCGTTTTAAGGTCGAGAATCTCACCGTTATCCACAGGTGGAATCTGCAGTAGGGATGCGGAATGAGTGCAGAATAAGGAACCGTCCCGAGGCATTCCCTTAGCGCGTGGGATGCAGAATGTGAGTGGAGGAATGATGGTTCCGTGGGATGCAGAACGTGAATGGAAGAATGCAGCGGGATCGAAGTGAACAGCTCAGCGGCTAGAGAAAAGGTGAGTCTTGCCGCTCCGCTTCGACTTTTATATGAAGGAGGCAGTAAGTAGCGAAAAGGAAGGACAACTTCGATTTAATTTCTCTAGATTGAACAGCATTTTGAGAAGGAGAATGCTATAAAGGTAATGCATATTTCAAGGCAACTAAAAGGTTTAATTTCCTACAAATGCAACTTCAGTGTTTTCCGAGACTTTATGTCCAACTTGATTAACACTCATCTTCACCAAGATATTAGATCTTTCAAAACTCGATCTCACAATATCTTGCGAATTTTCGACAGCTTCAGCAAGTTTGGTGGTATAACTGCTTCACATCCGTCTTCCTCGGGCACTAAGTTTCAGTTGTCATCGGACTCTGACGCAACTGAAAACGAATCGAAAAATGTTGGAAGAAAAGCTTCAAAAACACCTGAAAGTTGACATGTGGGAGAAATTAATGCCCGAGGAAGAGATGTGAAGCAGTTATACCACCAAACTTGCTGAAGCTGTCGAAAATTCGCAAGATATTGTGAGATCGAATTTTGAAAGACTTAAAAAATTTTGAAAGATCTTAACTTGAAGATGCGTGTTAATCAAGTTGGACATAAAGTGTCGGAAAATATTGTAATTTTTCACCGTAAAGAACTCCATTTGTCAACTTCAGTGTCCGGTTTTGAACGGATTCCAACTGCTGAGATTATCCAAAACGTTATTTGTAGCAATAACAGCATTTTTACTCTTATTTCTCCTTATGGCTTCAGTACATTCATCTTCCAGTCAGATTTTAAGTGTCATTTTAAAAATTTAGAGCGTTGGAACCATCACTTGCTACATTTTCATTACAAACTGAGCAAATGGCTTTGCTTTTCTCACTTGGGTGTTGCTTTTGCCACGCTTGAAGTTTTGCGGGGAAAACTATCCCTAACCGCTTGCAATTCTAGAACGTTGAGGTGATCGGAGTTCGGTGGCCAAATATCGGATACCATACAGTCGCCGATGCGAAAGCCTTGAAGGGACGCATCGAGAATAGGTGATGTAGGGCGGTGACTCGTAAGAGGCACCAACCGGGTGACGTACTGGACATCCATCCATGACAGTAAGATGGAGGGGAAAATTGTTTAATCGCAGGCGACCGAGCAGTCAATTCAATCCGAAAATGGAGAGGTCGAACCATCCTGTCGTACGGTACTAGTAGTGCCATGGAGTTTAGCGAACCGATGAGGGAGTGGAGTTGTGTCAGCGTGTAAGTAGGTGACTGGAGGAAGGTCCGTATTTTTTAGAAGAGACGATGTTCTGTCTGGGGAGGGCAAGACGACTGCCTGAGCTAGGCTGAATGAAGGCCAATCCTAGAAAGACTAAAATTGCAGGGCCTGCACCTGCTAGTTTTTATTGCCCAACCGAAAATATATATTACCCGTTTTTATAGAGTTTCCCTCTTTTTGAGCTTTTATTCCCCTAGAAACTTGGGTTCCCAGCCGGACTTTTACTACTGTGCAGGAGCAGGGTTGGGCTGGGCTGGCTATATATACTCAGCGCAGCCGTCCGATGGCATTATCTCTTCACCCAGAACCTAGACAATGGAGGGGAGGCCTGGGTGGGAGTTAAGGTAATGTATATTTTCGGTTAGGCAATAAAACCTAAATTAAGCAGGTGCAGGCTCTGCAATTTTAGTCTTTTTATAGCCAACGAAAATGTCAATTACCCGTTTTTATAGCAGACTTTGTAACCGGGAGGAGGACTAGGGTCGCTGTCCCCTCGCATACAAGCCAGCATCCCCGTGAACTAGTCCTTGGCGAAGACAACCCTGAATCCTGAACCAATTTCACTAATAGCCGAAACTATTTGCGGGCTGAGGAGCGATCTGCTGTTACGGAAAGGGTAATATCCTAAGTGAGGTCAGGCAGTGCGGTAAATTATCATAATCTAGTAATGGTTAAAGAAGCAGAAGGAACCGCATGCATGGATCTTTAACACCGTGGGGTACAAGATAGAAAATCGGTAAAGAAATACCGAAATCTATCTTGCTGGGAAGATTGTGCTCCTATGTGCGAGACGGACAAGCACATGGTGTTGCAAATGATACTGGAAGAACTGAGGATTGGATACCGTTCGCAGGACAGGGAATGAAGGCACGAGAAGCATAGCAGGTGGATGATGAATAGTCCTGTAGATCAGTGGACGTGAAGAGTGGATAGTGTCCGGCAGATGATTAAAGGTGACCGCATGACGTGGTGGACTGCGGCGGATGCGAGAATCGGACGGTGTCCGCAAGGTGGATTGCGGTAACCACAGATGGTAGAAATTTCGAAGGTGAAGCTGTATTATGTTGTGAGATCATAATACAGACAGCTGGTTGGTGAGGTAGTAGGCGTTAGTAGACGTTGACAGAGGGACAGAACGGCCATGAAGAGGGGCGAAAGGCCAAGTTTGATCCAAAGAAAACGTCTCTGTAGGGCCAGCTGTTTCGAGAAGTACGGTCGGACGAGGAAGAAAGTGAGATAGGTATGAAGCGTGTCGAAAGCAGCCCATAATGTGGTGCGTAAAAGGATGAGGATCAGGACATGATGTAGTGGGAACAGATCCTAAGCTGACTGAATGTCGTGTCCTGTCCTTTATGCAGACTGGTTCATGTCGACATTTGTTTTTTCTTAGCATTTTTTTTCTATTTTTTTTTACAGAAGTCAGGAACGGAGCCAACTGTGCGTCCGCCGGTAAATCGAGAGATTATGGTAAGTCGGTACTAGGTTCGTACGGGAGATTCCGACTGCAATGAGGTGTAATGATGGACATGTAGGGGACACTGCAGTAGCGAGTGAGGGTAATGGTACAGGATCAGTTGGACGTTTTCCCTAGGTGTTCTGTCGACGATGAAGCAGGGCAATAATTCCCAGGATTGAAATTGTGGGAAATAGAAAATCCGGAGACTCATCTAAGACAGTGTAATGGACGTCGAAGTTTGGACAGGATGATGATTAGTCACAGAACAAGACAATAAAGACAGGCGAAGGAGGAGCGGGACCGTGTTCAAATGTATCTTGAATAAAAGCTTGAGACTCCGTGTAGGCAGAGTGGCCAGATCGTAAAAGTCGACGAAATGTCGAGAATGGGACAGGCAAACCAACAGAGTTCGGCGGATGGAAAGTGGGAGAGTTCATCTGAGAACCCGTGAGGAACAGTAGTAGCCGGTGAAGCAGGGATGCAAACGACAGGAATGCGTACTTCCTCGTATCGCACGATCACCAGGTATGAAGGATGGTCGACTGGAGGAGGTTGCTTGCGAAATGTAGGGGATGTGGTCCGTATTGATCGGCTCTTGCGAAAGTACTTTTAGTTGCTTCAGACGGAAAGGAGGACAAGTGCCGGGAAGATAGCAGATGGCAGATTGAGCTGCTGTCGGATTGTCGAGGGTCGCTGGATACGAGAGCGTCCTGATCGGCAGTGTAGTACTTGTGGAGGCAGATGTATCCTCGTCTGAGGAGAGGATGGATCAGTCCTTCGCCCAGCCGACCCTGATGCCAGAATGAAGGTGGCCAGAGGCAAAGCTTAAACCGGGAGATCCCTGGAAGCAAAAGAGCATCCTAGAGGGGGATCATCCCAAAATCCTGTCCGTCACACGTGATGAGGATGAGGATCGAATCGATACGTCAAAGTATTTTGGTAAAAACCTAGGCAATTACAAGCCTTGGATGAGGACACATTCCCCTCTTTGGTTGGTGTCGCTTCAGGTAACAGGATCTTCAGATGAAGACGCAAGACATGGTGAACGATGAATAGGACACGAAGATCTAGTCCCTGGTCTATACCCCCGTAGGACTTATTTGAGTGGACGGATGAAACCTGTTACAGGGGTCCTGTACATTATAGTAGATTTTAAAAAACAGGTAGACATCCGAATTTTCCAGCCCCAATTTTCCAATATGACAGTTTTTTCGATGAAATTAAAACATACCTTTATGCTTTCATCTGTGCTATCGGATTCCAAAGAGTTACATCGGCTTCTGGATGATAAAACATGTTTGTAATCAAGCCACCTGCACAATGATACTAAATTTATGTAAATATGTCAGCCGAAAATAAGTTTAAAAAACTGTATGCAAATTAATACAAAATCTTACAGTACTACTTGCATAAAACACTTCGAGGTTAGCAGTAAGTGCTTTTCGAAACAATATGGAAAGAATAGATCCTCACCGTTCAGAAAATCCTAAGGTTGTCCATTTCGGACTATTAGAGGGCTCCCGAGAGCACTTTGAATTAGAAAATCACAGCACGCTTTCGCCGATATTCCATTACCTTTTCATTTTTTAATGAGCACAAGACGGTACCTTTTTAATACAGATGCAAACCTATTTACGTTGCCTTTTGGACTTATATGTCAGACTGAGCGGAGAATCGAACCCACGACCTTTGAAACCAAAGGCCGAATTCCTACCACTGCACCATACTGACACGGCCTTTTTCCAGAGTCATAAATACAGATGCAAACTTATTTACGTTGCATTTTGGACTTGCATGTCATGCCTGAGCGGGGAATCGGACCCACGACCTTTGAAACCAAAGGCTGAAGTCTTACCGCTGAGCCATACTGACAAGGCCTCAGCAGTAGGACTTCGGCCTTCGGTTTCAAGTCGTGGGTTAGACTCCCCGCTCAGCCAGTATGACATACAAGTCCAAAAGGAAACGTAAATAAGTTTGCTTCTGTATTTGACTCTTGAAAAAGGCCGTGTCAGTATGGCACAGCGGTAGGAATTCGGCCTTTGGTTTCAAAGGTTGTGGGTTAGATTCCCTGCTTAGTCAGTCTGACATACAAGTCCAAAAGGCAACGTAAACAGGTTTGCATCTGTATTTATTAAAAAGGTACAGTCATACGCGCATTTAAAGGTGAAAGGTAATGGCATAGCAGCAAAAGTGGTGTGTCTGGTTTTATTAACTTTTGATAGCGGCAAAAGTGTGATTTTCGAATTCAAAGCAATCGCGGGAGCCTTCTAATAGCCATAGATTTTCTGAAAGGTGGCGAGCTACAAGTTTCCATCAAGCCTAACCGAAATTGTTTAAGTTAGATACTGAACGTCCTAAGCCCATTTAAAGGTGAAGAGGTGGTGGCGTAGCGCCGGCAGTGCGCTGTGATTTTCAAATTCAAAGTGCTCTCGGGAGCCCTCTAATAGCCCGAAAAGGACAGACTTAGGATTTTCTGAAAGGTGGGGGATCTATTGTTTCCATATTGTTTAATTGTTTTGAAAAGCACTTACTGCTAACCTCTGTTTATGCAAGTAGTACTGTACGATTTTGTATTGATTTGCATATGACTTTTTAACCACTTTCGGCTGACATATTTACATAAATTTAGTATCATTGTGCAGGTGGCTTGATTACAAACATGTTTTTAATCCAGAAGCCGACATAACTTTTCGGAATTCGACAGCACAGATGAAGGCATAAAGGTACGTTTAATTTCATCAAAAAAACTGCCATATTGGAAAATTGGGGCTGGAAAATTCTAATGAAGTTTCTTAGATGTCTACCTCTTTAAATCTACTATAATGTGCCTGACCCTTTTAACAGGTTTCATCCATCCACTCAAAAATTCCTACGGGGGTATAGGCCAGGGACAGAACTAGACTGTAGAGGCACCTGGCGGTGAGACATGGCGGCACTGCGCAGTCAGCGGGTGTAGGGCTGTAGGTGGGACTATAGTGTTGGTCTTAGGAGTGGAGGTATTATTAGGATAGTTGTGCAGTTGTGTTTACCTCCCCCCTTTTTTTTTACGACGCGTGTATAGTCGTAAAATTCAGGGGATTGTATGTTTTGGAGGCAACAAGCCATGCGCCGATGAAGACGATGAGGACAGTCCTGGTAGATGTCTCTTGTCTATACCTAAGTGTCCTAGGACGAAGTTGTAGTGAAGGATAGGTCCCTATGAAAGGGGGCGGAGGAGTCTTCCGAAAAAAAGATGTGTGCATGGACGAGTTGTTGCACCTGTGAGCGGATGCAAGAGTGGGAACAGTAGAAAGAATGTATTGTAAACATTGACGAAGGAACAGAGTGGCTATAGAGAGGAGTGTCGAGGCAACTTTGAGCCAGGTAACATAGGTCCGGGTGTCAAACGGAGGTATCCAGGTGGATAGGAAGCGCACGAAGAAGATGGTGAAGCAGACATGAAGCGTGGAAAGGTTCAGGCATGTGTTGCATTTAACACATAGCGCAGTGCTTAGGAGGGATAAGGACCAGGTCGGATGCCTACAAAAGGCATGGGACGTAGGGGGAACGAGTCCCAAACCGGCTGCTGGGCCAGTCAGGGTCACCATCCGAACCGATTGTGTTAATTTGCTTCCGCAGGTAGGACAGGAGAGGGTGGATTGACTGTAGTAGTAACAAGATGCTGGTGTTCCTAAGGGGAGTAGGCGTCCGCCTTTTTGTTTCCACACCAAGGCCTAGTCGTGACAAAGGAAGGACGATTCGAGGAACGTGATATTGGACGTAAGGCTCGTGTGAAGAACAGAACCAGCCAAGGCCAGAGGAGGCTACAGCTGAACGTCCCAAAGGTTAGAACGTACCTGCTGAGGAGCAGTGTATAGCACAGCTGCATAGGATGCAGGCAGAAGGACGAGCAAGTTGCATCGTTGAAGCGTTTATATGAGAAAGGAGGGCTGCGCAGTAGGATGCGCAGATGGTGGCTGCGGAGGGATATCATTCCTTTAGTTAAACAGCATTAAACACTGGAGGAAAAGGAAAGTGAAAGTCGACAGCAGGTGGTGAAGCAGTCCAAGCCAAGAGGGCTGCGCAGATTCAACGCGCAGTAATAAGTAGGATGCAGGGCTTGAAATCAGCGGTATCGCATTGCAATTTGTACCATAAGTTTAAACTTTAGCGATGCAAAATTAAATAATGTATCGCAACCGTATTAAACGAGACAACATAACAGCGTAGTCATGATCGTGTTGGCCGACACGGACATGCTAATCCCTCCTACTTCATAGGTCAAGCATCTCACATGCATTCTAGGATAATCGTTGGTCCTACCATCACTTTCGGTATTTAGTTGATGGCGCTTTCGTTTCAGACACGGGTCAGAATAGTCTTAACGTACATCGGATGCCATAATCCTGACAAGCATCCGTGCGTGTAGCAGAGTAAAAGTGAAACAAAAATGGCTATTGTTTCAATTAATTTTTTTTTTTTTTTTTTACTAAATAAATTATTCTTTAAAAGTTGTTAATCAATTTTTTGTAACTGCTACGCAAATTTGTATCGCATTTCTGCTATGCAATTTTTCTAAGACAATTCGAGCCCTGGGATGGTGAGGCCATCTAGTCCCGAGGACCGGTGGTTCTGTGTGGAGAGGATGGATTGGTCCTCTGCCTGTCCGCTCCTAAGAATGGAGCAGAGGTAGCCAGGAGTGAGGGTTCACATGGGGGATCCAGAAGGTCCGAAGTAGAAGAGTATCCTCGAGAGGCCATCCCCGTGGATGGAAGCACCTGTGAACGCTTTGTCTAGTAGAGAGCCCTTGTTCCGCAGGAGGCATGTCAGTAGCGTGGTAGAATGGCCGAGGAGGTTGCGTGGCTTGAAGTCCTTGCCCCAAAATGGCAAACCCAAAGCCTGTTTTCAGGCCCTGGTTAATAACCGGAGCGTCGGGCTGCTTGGAAGGGTTTGAAAAGGAAGCAATCAGGAACAGTCTCTTCGACGGTTTTGAGTAGTGCAGCCAGAGGAAGAGATTGGTCGTCGGCGGCTTCATCTGGGAAGTGGACCCTTCTTCCAGACGAAAGAGGGCGAGCGGGCGAAGGGATCGCTTGCGTTGCCGGAGAGTCCGGGGGCAAAGGCGGTTTCGCTCGAGGAGGAGAGGTGGTCTTGCGCTTCTTCTGGGCAGCCGAAGGAGTAGTAGAGCCACGTTTGTGGGAATCGTGGCTGGAAACGAAGTGATTCAATCTTGGGTGCGGGCCTGTCTGACAGAAGACAAGCACAAGGGAGGAGGCGTGGGGTTGTCTTGCATCCTTCACACGGTGTCGTGAATGATGTCCGGGGCCTCGCTACAGGAGACACTCCGGCCCCCTTCATGAAGAATTGGACGACAGGTCTAATGGGGAGTTGCGGGCGGGCGGGCGGGCGAGCGAGCGAGCGAGCGAGCAGCCGCCGTGGCACACGGAAGAGTCCTTTTGGCATCCCGGTAGTGGTTTTTCGCACGTTGAAAATCGGCGCGAAGCGAATACACGTCCATTAGCTCTGCAGGTGGAGTGAGTTGGCCAGGCTGCTGCAAGGGAGAATCCGAAAGGACATCGGCACTTGCGGGCGGAGCTACGTTGAGAGGAACGGCAGGGATCGGACCGACGGCGGCGAGGTTGAGGGCGGAGATCCAACGATTACTAAGTGCGAAAGTGATTGTTTTTGGACGAGGGGGAGCAGCAGGTGAAGCGAGGGCTTCAGATGCGGCAGCCATCATTGGGTGGAATCAAATTTACGTGCGAAAGCGGGGCACGAGGTGGCGAGGAGACACCTCTGGAGGAAAATGAATGCCGATCGATAGTGTGCGCTTTTATAAGGGAGGACTGCCTCGCACATGAGCAGTGGGATATGCAAGCAGGCACCAGTGCACCGGAAGAAACCTCCAGGGGAACATCACATTCGAGGAATGTAATGCTAAAATTGTCAGGTTAATGTTTTGGCAATAAAGAAACCAATTTTGACCTCATCCAGGTAAAATAGGGCTTTCTAGTTGCCGCGAAAGGAAAAATACACTACCTGTAAATTTCTTGCATTACAGATGACCACAGACCTAAACATTACAGATGTTTAGGTGGCGGGCACCATCGTGACAAGTTCCCAAGGGTGCGACCTGGGTCCCCAGATGCTCGTTGATCGGTTTCTGGACGATAGTCAACCGAGTGGCCCGAGTACAGGATTGCGTGAAGCCATTTAAGTGGGGAGAGAAGTCCTGCCATTGCTGAAGCGAGTCAGCTACGTCGATTCGAAATTTCTCATTATTTTTTTATTTTTACGAGATTGAAAAGAGTGGGAATTACCTTGAAGATTGATGGGTTCAATTCCATGGGTATGTTGATTGTCGAACCAGAGACGTTTGAAGGTCACATTAGGGTATTGACATTTCACTTAAGAATGAGTGATGATTAGATTATTAATTGTTGGGATTGTCCTGGAATTTTGTAGTTGCGAAGGTAAGGGATTGCAGGACGATCTTGCGAGTTCCCAAACAAGACGGCTTGATTGAAAGTTCACGAATGAGCTAACAGTCAGTGTTGAAGGTTTTGGAGAGTTCATTCCGGAAGGTGGACACAGAACATAAGGAGGTGAGTGTTTAGGGACGTGCAACGAAGGAGAAGCTGTATCCCTTCGCACGGGAACGGCAGAGGGTGCATGAAGAGTGCTTGTTCTTATGTTTGAAACAAATCGCATATCCGGTTTCGATGGTGTAAATCTTGGAGCGTTGTCCCATTGCCAGACTTTTATGGCTATATATTGATCTTCAGGCATTGCTCGATTTGCTCGGATCCATTCTTGAGAATTTGATGCCTGTTGACATCGGATGTCTTTAGGTAGAGTGCAGGGCTGAAGAATTGTTGAGGTGGAAATTGGCCATGACTCATAGCTTATTGTGCGATTGCTGACACGGAATTTAAGTGGAGTGAAGTTGAGTATTTTTGTCCAATGTTGGGAGCTTGGGTTTCGCGGGAGCACGGAGTGGCGGTTGGAGTTGATGGATCTTAAATATCGGTCTTTTCCTAGTGAGGGGAAGGGGCGAGAGTCTGCGGAATTTGGAGTCCGCTAATTCCACCCTGCGGCAACGTTTAGTGTTGCTCCGCTGTACATTGATGATTTTTCAGCACTGGAGACCTTGGCTCTAACAGCAGCAAATTCCATAGAAACTGGAGCACAGTTTTTTCTTAGTTTTGCTACTTTTTTGTTGAGGTCCACTTTGTGTTGATTACGCCTAGAAGAAAAGCCGGGTCTTCGAAGCAGGTTGGTCTGGGCTTCTTCCTGGGGTGTATGTCAAGACCCTGAGAAATGACAGTCGAAGGAAGCTGGGCGGAGGATTCTGAAGGTTGGGTTCCTTCCTGAGTTGACGTTGAAGAGCCAGTTCTTGAGAGTCCCCGGAACCAATCGTGGCAGCCTTGTGTGTGGTAGGGGTGGTTAGTGAAGGCAGGGAAGGGGTAGATGCCTTGGTTGAAGCAGGGGTGGGGGGGGGGTGATTGGTGTTGCGCGAGATTTCGAGGGAGATTTCATACGTTCTTTCTGATCCTTCCATTGTTGAGAGCGTTTTGCTGCAGCTGTGCTTTTTTTACTATGATGGCCCAGTCATGTGGGAGGATCTGTTTACATATGGTGCACGGATCCATTTAATTGCAGGGCCTATGGTTCTGGCAGGAACGATGCGGATCATAACGCTTGATTTTTGATAAGATTGGAGCACAATTGCACGTGTCGGGTTTCCGGACTGAAGTGCTGGTAGATTTTCCACCACGTGTACGAGCCATTGTGTTGGCGGACATGAGAAGGGCACGCGCGGGAAGCAGTGCACAGCGTCGAATGTTTTGGTGGGAAAGCGGGAGGGAGAGTTCAAGCACTGCGCGGGGAGGGGAAGGTTGAGTGTCACCAAAACCAGCAAGATGGTGAATGGCGAGAACGTGGAGGTGTGCTAGAGGTTGGCCCAGGAAAATGCAGCAATTGCTGAAGAATGGCCAATGAACGGAGGTGGTGAAGGGACCACAAATGGCGAGAGCAGAATGAAGCAGTGTGGTGGACGGTCCGGGATTGAGGACGTTAAGGAACCGATCCAAAGGTGGGCCATTTGGTGGCCAGAGTTACAAGCAGGCATGAGCAGATGGAGCCCGTCGAGCGACAATCATTGGGATTGATTCCGGTCGATCCAGGCGGCTGCATGTCGTGGTTCAACTTGGCCGGGTGCGGTGTAGGTTGAAGATTGTGGCAGGATCGGTGTTCATCAGCATGGTGTCGTGAAAAGAAAAAGTGGGGTCGAGACGACAGTGTTTTGGGGCAATCCAGACGGACAACAAGATCATTGTAGAGTTGAGAAGTTGAGCATCGGATTGCCGGGAAGACAGCGTGGGTGACAACAGTCAAGGGATGAACGGTACAGCGAACAACGATGAATGGACAGAAGATAACCAGTGACATGGGGGCATCTTCGAGAGGGGCGGACGGCAAGAACGTCAATACAATTGTACAACAAATCCATGGGGAATGATCGGTGACCAACCGCTCGAACGAGCGTTGGCAAGACTCTTCATGAAGGTGATGAGCGAACGCGAACGATGACCAGGGTAGGGAGAACAAGCTGGCGAACGGCGGCCAAGAAGGGGGAGACGAAATCGCTAATTTGAAGCAGAGTGAGGGTGCCAGTGGTTGAGCGTAAATCCCTCGAGTGGAGATTGGCTTCCAATGGTGGAGTTAAGGACGACTTCGGTGTTGTGGGTTCGAGGCGGGTTCCTTGAAGTAGAGTCTTGCAACGACGGGCGAACAGGCTTGCGAACGACAAATCGTGAATGGTGAGTGCATTCGGAATAATCGAACCAGAAGATGTCGAGCAGCAGGGAGCGGTGAACGGGCAGCGACGAATCAGGTTTGCTACGACGGGCGGGCTTGAGATCATCGGCGAATGCAGATCGGGGTTTCAAACGACGAACGGCAAAAGGGCTGACGAATGACCAGGTCTGTGGACGAACGACGAACGGGTGCACGAATGCAAATGCTCTTGTATAGTAAACGGGCTGATGAACAACTAACGGGTGCACGAACGCAAAAGGGGTTGAAAGGCGAGCGTGCTGAAGAACGACGAACAGGACAGCGCACGAGCGCAAGTATGCTTGAATAGTGAACGGGCTAGGGCTGAACGAACGGGTGCCGTACGTAATGGTGTTGAATGGCGAACGGGACAGCAAACGACGAACGAGAGCACGGACGTAAATGGGCTAGAATGGCGATCGGGCCGTCTATGGAAGAAAAGATGATCAGGCAGAGTAGTGGCAGGGAACGAGGGAAAACCTGTTGATGGCTGGTAGCTGAAACGGACCAAAGACAGCAAAAAAGCATGGTGACGAACAGCCGGAACCGGTTGCGACTAACGAAGCGATGAGCTTTAAGACCAGCAAACGGGAATGACGAACAATGTGATGAGGTTTAAAGACCGACGAATGGCAAACAGGAACGGTGCGATGAGCTTCAAAGACCGGCGAATGGGAACAACGAACAGTGCGATGAGCTTCAAAGACCGCCAACCGCCGAACAGTGCGATGCGCTTCAAAGACCGACAGACGGCCAACGGGAACGACGAACGGTACGATGAGCTACAAAGACCGCCGAACGGGAACGGCGAGCGGTGCGATGAGCTACCAAACCGACGAACAGCAAATGGGAACGACGAACGATGCGATGGGCAAGATCGACGAATGGCGAACAAAAAATAAGACGGCAGGTAACAGGAGCAAAGCGACCGTGACCGTAGCTGGCTTGTCCATGTGCCGTTTATAGGAGGCGCATGGACAGTGCTACACATGCGTAATGAGTGTGCGAACTGGGTAACAGGCATACAGGATCTGAATGCAAGAAATTTACAGGTAGTGTATTTTTCCTTCCCCGGCAACTAGAAACCATCTTCAACCAGCTTCGCTGTAACGATGGTGTTTTTGGTTGCCTTCGAAAATCTACATTACCTGTTTTATATGCACTCAACAGACTTCGTCACCGGAGGCGGGCCTAGGTGATAGGGGGCCCTGCCTGCAGACTGGCTACCCTGCAGTTAACTTGACTCAATGAACCTGAAGGCAACCGGTGGAGAGAGAAAGATGTTCCTGTAGGACTGAAAGGTGTTGTGTAAAATGGTTGGTGTAGATGCATCTGATGCATTGGTTGCAAATAGAACTGGCTGGAAGCAGAGGAGTTCACCGGAGGAGGCGGTTTGAAGCAGGTTCCAGGATAAAGGAGAAACAGCTGCCTTAAGTTTAGGTGACTTTAACACCTAAGAGATCGTTGAAGCGACAAAGTCAGAGTAACAGTAAGTTATCATTATCAAGTTGTACCGAAGAGGGCCACAAAAACCTTTTTAACATAGCCCAGTACTGAAAAAGACGGCAGACTCGGACCGGAGGGAAACCGAGGTTGTGTAGGTGGTCTGTCAGAGCGTTGTTACATTCCGAGGTATCCCTGCTGGAAAAAAGGAGTAGCCGTTTGACCTGGCGATATGCCAGAGGAAAGGCCATCAGACAGACGGTAGGTACGTGAGGATGGGGATGGGCCAGAACAAAGAAGATTTACAACAGTAATGGTGCCCTAGCGCATTTGTAAGGGGTGTCCCAGAACTGGGTTGGGACGACGTGGTCCTTGGGAGTACCTTCGAGAGGGCTATAGATGGAAAGGTGTTGTCAACACAAGGCCAGAAGTAGCAAGGTTTTTTAGGAACGTGAGTCGAGTACAACAGAAAAAGAGGACCAAGGGTTTAAGCTGGTGAATTGCCATAGGGGTGGCGAAAGGAGCAGGAGTCGGAAGGTCACTCTGGGTCCCAGAAGGATCTGTTGAAAGTCAGGAATGTGAACGGTAGGTGTAAGCAGCCCAAAGGAAGGAAAGCTGGAGAGGATGCAGCGTGTACCGAGAGGAATGGTAATGATACGCGATGAAGGATCGGCAGTGGGAAAGACGCAGCCGTGGAGGCCCGAGTCGGAAGTAATGTGCCATAACACGGCCAGAACGTCGGGTTGGTGCCTGGGAGATGTAAGGTTGATGGAGGGGTATAGGTCCCTCTAGTGGTTGGGATGGAAAGCACTTCGGTATGCGGAGGGTCGGAATGAAGACTCAAGTTGAGTCGGAGGGATGTAGTTGCCCAGTTGAATCTGCAGAACTGAAGGAGGGTTAGGAGCGTCCGCCTGTCCTGTGGTGTATCGTTGTGTTAAAGAAATTGGAATACTTCCATATGAGGAGGCCAGTATGGGAGGCGGAATGGTCGTTAGAGGAACGGAGGCAGAGAAGCCAGAACGGAAGGTAGTGTCGTGTGGTAACGGTTCTAGAGTAGGAACGGCAGATGAAAAACATTCCAGAGGAATGATGGAAGAACGCGGAGAACCCGCTGAGACGGAGGAGGGTCCTCCTCGACTGAAGGAACGGATGGAGTATCCAAAAAAAAGTTGTAAAAAACAACGGAAAAGAACCTTGCAAGAAGAGTAGCGGAGGGTATCGTGGACCCGTGGGGGGCTCGGGACGACCACTCGTGGTGATCCCAATTGGACGCTGCGCTGGAGCTTATATAAACTGGCCCAAGGCTGCGCATGCGTTGTACTGTACGAACCCGGCAGTAGAAAAGGACGAGCTGTGGGGGACGCGCAGTGGGGGAGGGGACCGAGGACGAGGAACGTTGCTAATCCGAACTGATCTGCCTTCCGCCCAAACGCAATGAAGACGTGAACCGCCTTGGGCAGAAGCAAAGAGGAATGGCCGTTCAGAGGGACGGCAGCCAGCGGAACAAGGAACGTGAATTGGACGAGGACCTGGAAGAGCTACGGATCGCGTGGCAGCGCAGAGAAAGATGAGGAATGAACGCCGCGCCAGCGTTTATATAGGGAGGACTGTGTCCGCGCAGGTACGGTGGAATAACTACGAGACTGGCAGGGAAGCCAACTTTCATCGTTTCTCTGGAAGAAGTACTGAAACCTGAGAGTGCATATAGACCAGCTAATGTAGATTTTCGAAGGCAACCAAAAATTATAATAGGGCTCCCAAAGTTGCAATGCTACCAGTGCCTACGAATGTTACTGGTAAAAATGCCCCAACTTTTATTTTATTAAAAACAGCTTCAAATCCCTGACACCGACTCTCGAAAGACTACAATTGGCTTTACCACGAATATATCCTTCATTCGACTCACGCTTGTAAAACTAGTTAAAAGAAACTTAAATTTAATTAAGGCTTAACCCCAAGCTACTTCCAGTTGCACCATTTACCAGCTTTGTCTCCTTCAAACTGCTCCTACATTTTGAATGGCTCTTAAGCCTGTCAGAATGCAGTATTCTCTTGCTCCAAGCTTCTCAGCCAATCAAAAGTGCCTAGCTCTCCTACACGTCCGCGCTTTGCCTGCCAGGATCCGACCTGCTAGTGGTATAACAGACCTGCAGCCATCATTCGATAGCATAGCTCACCGACTATCTTCAGTGGTAGAACCCCAATAACTCGTAGTTGATTGGAAAGCGAAAGATTACTTAAATTATATGATACCTTTTCATATAGTGTTCTTGATTACAACACCAACAAAACTGATTTTTGTCAAAACTAACTAGAATTGTGCTGAATTGATTTAATGTAAATATTTTTACTTTTCTTGAAAGCTTGTTTATAACTTCAAGTTAAACCTGAAACTAGTTGACAAAATGTAAATTATTCACTATTCATTAAACCAAGAGTTTAAATGCCAGTAGACTCCTTGCAGATTAATAGTTAGCCTTAGTTAGGATCACTACTTTACAGTCTAGGAACACTTAAGCCCAAAGAAAAGGCATTTTTAAAATGCATCAGGTGATTTTTAGGTATTTTGACACCCCTTGAATTCGAAAATGAAAAATTTGTTAAATTTGGCCGATTATGCAAGAACAGTTACTGAAAAATGGCTTTTAGGCCATTTTCGGCCATTTTTTGGCCAAGTTAATGCTAATAGACGTCTCAATTTCTTAATTTACAAATTTCAACTGCTGCTGCGTCATTTCTACTTCAGGTGGATGGCTCCAAATTAGACTCGTTCGAAAGGTGGGAGTGTCTTCTTTGCAACAAGTGTCGTTGAAAGGGTCTACGACTGTTAGGAACTAGAACTAAGCTACAACAGTGAACAGTTTTACTAGGGGCTGGTATCACAGTCACCGTTGGATTTTTCGCTTATTTTCAACTTTCAACTGTATTGTGACTAATTGAGGTAGATGACCCCAATTTGATTCATTCGAAAGGTAAGAATATCTTTGCTACAGGGTCATTGACAGGGTCTACGTATGTTAGAGACCGAGCTACGCCAGTTTTACTAGGGGCTGGTATCAGTCACCGTTGGATTTTTTGCTATAGGCCCTTTCAACAACCCTTGTTGCAAAGACATCATTCTCACCTTTCGAATGAAGCTAATTGGCGTCATCTACCTAAATGAGACGCCACAATAGCAGTTGAAAATGAGCGAAAAATCCAATGGTGACTGATACTGGCCCCTAGTAAAACAGGCGTAGCTCAGCTCGTGTCGTAGACCCTTGCAACGACCCTTGTTGCAAAGACACTCCCACCTTTCACACGAGTATTTGGATCCATCCACCTGTAGAAACGACGCAGCAGTAATTGAAGTTTGTAAACTGACAAATTGAGGGTCTGTTAGCATTAAATTAGCCAAAAAATGGCCGAAAGTGGGCTAAAATCCTTTTTTCTTGAAAACCATAAGCGATATGAAAAAAATGTATAGGAATGACATTGTAGTTTACATTGCAAACAACTTTTATCTTAACCTTTTTGTGTATCATTAACGGTTCTTGCATAATCAGCCAAATTTTGTAAAAATTGGGAACCATTTTGGCCGCCATCCTGAATTACGGACTTCCAATCCATTTTTTGAGCTGGCAACAGGCATTTTTGAACGGGGGAGGGGGGGGTCGAAATACCTTAACACCTTATGCCAAATTGTTATACAAAATGCTTCTTGCAGTGCATTTCTCTGAAAATTGGCTTAGTTTACCAGGCATCAGACCATCTAGTCCCCAACTAAGCAGTAGACAATGCTAAGTTTTGTACTACAAAGCCACTGCTAGTAACCGCAAGTAATTTTTTGCATTGTACATCCGCGTTGCATCACCTTTTTTACCACTGGCAAATTTTCACTTTTCACACCGACAGCATCCAGAGTATAGAACGCTAAGTCTCTCCCCTCTCCCCCCCCCCCCCCTTCCCGTGTCGGACTGGCCAGGTTGGCTAGTGCGAGGGGACCCGAGTCAGGGTGCAAGACCTGTAAATGTTTGGGAAGGAAATGGAAAAAGCAGGCAGGTCACATGTGACGCGGCTGTCCCATTCATTGGATCAAACAGAGCAGCACACGTGCTTCTTAAGTTCTTATCGCTACCAACTTAGCACGCTTCGCGTTCTTGTTTAGTAAAAAAAAGTAGCAGTCAATCAGAATTCAGCGCAAACCTTTTTTTTTTTGGCATTGATTTGCTTGGTGTAACGTTAAGGTATTTTTAAATAATGGAGGGGGGGGACTTTTTCATTATAGTACACAGGGCCGTAGCGACTGGGAAAAAGGTGAAACTTGCTACCCCCCCCCCCCCCCCGGTCCCCCACGGTCCGCGAAGACAGTTGCCAATTTCGAGTTGCAAAATGAATAAATGTTCACTGCAAATTCACTTTCCATGAATACTGGTTAATTATAATCAATCGGCCAGTTTGAAATTAAATGTTTATGATACAAGGGTTTTTCTTTCATTAGTTTGTGGTCATCGTGGCTGAGTTGTGAGAGCTCAGCCTGGTTGCTGGAGGTTTGTGGATCTGGTCGAACCCCTGGAAAGGGGACCTTGACCAAGTCCCCGCCAGGACTGCTGGCCAGGGTAGCGTGAGAGGCTACCATGCTCCTTCAGCGCTATGGGATGTATTCTGGCTAATTCTGTACAATCTTTCGGCCCCAACGATGATCGGAGGTTTCCCGGGTCGAATCCCCGGGCTGGCACCTCCCTTTACCATATTTCTCTAAAAAAAAATCTGGTAATGTTCAAAATTGAGCCGGTTCAGCCATACAAGCATAAATTGCTTCGGCTGACGTAAGGCTCGTCAAAAATTTTTAAATAAAAAAAAAAACTTCTGTAAAGCGTAATTCCCACTAACTGAAACGCTGCCCCTTCTGGTTGCTTCCCTGCTCTTCTCCCAGCCACGAGACTTGCGCGAGACTGTTCCCGAAATTGAGGGCATGAACGAACAACCTTAAATCAAGGAAGAAATAAAAATAGAGTACGTCGAATCCGAATTGAAATGTGGAAGCTTTTCTCCAATAATACCTCCAATTGTTTTGAATAAAACTGAGTAAAAGGTTTCATCTTTCGATGTTCCATTTTTATAACCATGTACTATGTAGACATTTTTAGCAATATTATCTCTAGGCCTAGCCATCTGGGATAAAACAGAAAAAGATTTCATTTTATTATTTTTCACATTTTGATAGTGCATTTAAAAACATTATCCGACTCTGGCAGGGGACAGCCTTTCATCAGCATTCATTATAGCCTAAACGTCTAAACTGAACTCGATAACTTCTTTAATTCGCAAAGAAAATGACCAAAAAACAAGATTTAGTTGCAATTAAGTTTTTACGAAACAAATAAGAAAAATCATCAAAATTTGCATGACAATTTGTATCAAATGTACTCACTGCAAGCCAGAAAATGGCAGAAACCGGCACTAAAATAGCGTAAAATGTTAAGCTTCGCCAGACCCCCTAGCCGAGTTCTCCGGACCTATTCAAAGGTTCTTCTCAAAGGCAAAATTGTGAATGAGTTAGTAAAAGGGGGGGGGGGGGGGTCTGAATGTATACAAGGGGTGTGAGGAGTTGGAGGCCATCCAGATCCGCACTGAGGCACGGAGCCAGTCCGACACTGCCACCACCTCCGAAAATTATTGAATAAGTCCTTGTCCTACATAGTGTTTTAGAATCCTTTTTCCTTCAACATTATTCCTCCTTACAGTGTTCTGAATACCGGAAAGAACGCAGTTATGCAGTATAGAACGGCTGTTAGTTGCAACACCACCCCCTAAAAATATCCTTGAAGCACTATACATCGTGTTTTACAGAACCCTTTAATACAATGTAATGAAAGTAACAAAAACAAATTAGATGTTTCGAATCCTTATTTGTTTAGTTTCCGCCCCCC
>JAHWFP010111080.1:52851-69615 GCA_023313725.1 Lithobius niger
TTTGGTATTCGATCGAATATTGATTCTGCCCGAATAACTATTCGTCCGAATATTTTTTAGTATACATTTATGCAATTGTGTTAATGTAAGGACGTTTAGCTAAGCATTTTGTTTTTGGTGAGGAGTTGTCTTACGACATTCATAAAAGATGGAAAAATGATCAAATATGTTTGACTTACAGACATTCGGCAGAGCATTCGGTTAAGTAGTCGGCCGAATAATTCTGTATTCGGGCTATTCAGGCAATATTCGGCACAGGACAGGACCGAAAATTCGGTATTTGGCCGAATACGTAAATTGTTTGGTGCCGAATATTCGATATTATATACTCGACATATATTTGCCGAATATTCGATATTCGGTAGTTTAACTATTCGGTATTCGGTGCATCCCTTAATTTTTGGGACATAGTGTGCCAATATTCGAAAAGAAACTAAAGAGTCGTTTTATTAATGATCTGTGTATCTCAGTTGTGATAATCATTAGGGCACTTTTGCGCAACGACTCCCCTTTGCATTCTCGCAGCTAGAACTCAATCGCGATGGCAAAGTTGACATTGCCATGGTAACAACGCTAAATGGATTAGCTAAATCCGACATCGTTTGAGTAAATACTTGCAGTCTTATAATCCGTGCCAATAATATAAAGAATTCCTCATGACGAAACAATTTTCCCAAACGCTTCTGAACATTTGCTGTTTTCGTTGCGAGGCGGCAGACATAAAACCGCCGCCATGTTGGAATTTGAGTTGATTTCTAGCTTCTAGCTGCGAGAATACAAAAGCGAATGGTTGCATAAACGTGCCCTTATGGTTTAGTGCGATGTGTGCGCGGCTACTTTGTGAGGATTAAATAAACACTAGGCGACGCAACAGCAATAGGTATTAGGCTTAACTACAATTTCTGAGAAGCCAGTTTTGTTGCTGTCGGTCTTGAAAACCTGACGCAATAACCATCTGTGGGATTAGTTTGCCAACATCCCCCCCCACAGATTAATGAACACTACCCTACAAACACGACACTTTATAACATCTAGGGTTTAAAATTTGAAGCCTCGTTTCGGCAATGAGTCGGGGTGATGACGTAACACCTCACTTTATTCGCCAGATGTCATAAACGTAGTGAAATTAAAACGCCGAAAAGCTAAATAAGAAATCAGAAGGTAAAGCGTTAAATTATCAAAAAGTCAGTTAAAAGACGCTCGTCTGAGGAAAAAAAACTGTTCACAACTCGGATTCGAACTTGTCTAACGTAGCTTGCTTGATTTGTTCTGTTAAGCTGTAAACGTTCCGACGTAGCTGCTCGCGGTCCCACTGCGCATGCATGCACATTTATAATAAATGACTTTAATTGTACCAGGCTCCTCGCGGTCAATCTCTGCGCCTACTGGCGAATCAAGCGCAAAGCATGACTCAGCAAAATAAAAATTAGGCTTAACTTTGCCACGTAGTGTCGCATCTGTGCGGGGTAGTGTTCTTTACACCGATTCCCCTTACATGATCTAAGACGCATCCCATCCCTCCCTGCCACTTCTCCCTCCCCTCCCCCCACAACTTCTCGCATGGCATCATCTCGCAGTCGCCTGGCTCATTCCATTTTCTTCCCAAGGGGGTGAGACAAGCGTGGAAATCATGACCATATCAGAAGCAAATCAGTAAATCACTCATATCAGTAAATCATTTGTAGTTAAGCGGCGTTATGCGGTAAATCAAGTGCAAACGAAAGGGATCGCGTTCGTTTTGGTATAAGTTTGGTTTGAAAATGGATAATGGTACGTTATGGTGAGATAATTGTGAGAAATTTGTTGAAACTGAATTAGTTGAATTTGTGAGAAACTGCAGGAAGTGGCGTGTGCATGGAGAACTTAAGGACTAACTCCACTGAAGAAAAAAATTCTTTAAAAACATTAAGCTACATATTACAGTAACTAAATATTTCAAAATTTGCCCCAATTAGGGATGCATTCAGGTGTGCAGAATATGACATAACGCTAGAACGAGGTTCGCGGGAAATTTCAGAGAACTGTGGGAATTCACTAAAAAATGGCTTGCCTACATAGTGAAAGGCTGTGGAAATTTGAAAAATGTGCAGGAAAATTTTGTGGGAAATTTTGTCTAGTAAGAATTTTATGCACCCCTGCCATCCAGGAATTTTGTTTGGAAAGCCCCCCCCCCCCCCCAAAAAAAAAAAGTAATGGGCCCGAAAGCAACTATTATTAAAATTTGTGATTTTCCAGGCAACTTGCATTTAAGAATTTTTTCCAATGGTATTAAATTCCTTATTTGTTTGTTCAGCTTTGATGTAAACAATTTTTGGGGATGTGGAGGGGACTTAGAAAAACACTAGGCTCAGAGAACGAATACGGGTTGTTGAGAACCTTATAATGTAGTTTAACATATTTGAGAAGAAAAAGACGGGCCTGATGTCTAAAAAAACCCTCGAGAGGTTGCAATCGCTCATTTTCTAGTTATCCCCTTTGTCCCTCCTACCCCCTGCCCCACTGGGTGCGCCACAGCTCCAATAGTCATTCTTGTGCACGCTACCAGCTGAAGGGGGCGTAAAATTGTGTCACTCGCGCCCCCCCCCCCCCAAATTTACGCCACTGTTCTTAAGGTAAATATAGCCTAGTGAATACGACTCCTCATACATTAATAATGGAACACTACGCTTATTTCATTAAAGGGATATACCTCCCAGCGCCATTTTTCTCGATCCACCACATCAAGTACGGCCCCAAAGGTCTATTTACTAACCGTTAGTCTTTCCCTTGCTAATGTTTTTAAATGGCGTCTAGGAGATTTTCTGTTGACTATTGCTAACTTTATTTACGTTCGTCCCGAACATAAATGATGCAACGCGCGCATACAATAACTATGACGTTTCATCTCTGTGTGTTACATCTAATTTTCTAATAATTACGATGAGATCAAAAATCTAAAAGACTAATGCGGTAAAAATTAAAATTGATTATTCCAATAGATCACCGAAGCAAAATTATAACTAGTCTAGAAAAGTATAAATTGTGATTTTCAATTAGAGAATCATTCCGCTTTTTGACGACACAATCAATGGGTTCGCGCTGGCTGGACTATTAGGAGCAATGCCAATTGAGACAGCTATGTTATTCACTGCGAGGAACGAAGCTACCGTCTCAGTTGACCTTAGCTGTGGTAAATACGCGGATGTGATCGTCGCGTGGGTGTTGTGAGGCAGGCGGTATGTTTCTTTAAACTAAGAAAAAACTTGGCTAGGCTAATGGTTCTCCCCCCCCCCCCAAAAAAAAAATAGCAGTATTGCTCTGAAGTTCATTGTAACTGAAAATTAGCAGTTTTAGTTTAGGGCCATATCTTAGCGGTTTTTAAAACCGTTAATTGGCACTTCCTTCAGGTTTGGTGGACACATTTTCGGAAAAAAATATTTAAGTTTTTTTTCCCCGTCCATCAGCAAGTACGGTAAAATCAAGTTGCTGTTAACGAAAATTATGGGTCATTTTTTTTTCCAAATTACGTGCCTCGCTCGCTGCGGCTAAACCTAACACCAGAAACCGAAAACTTCTCCACCTAAATGGAAGCGCCCGTTAATGTTAGCATATTTTGTCCCGGAAGTGAATTCCATACAATATGAACCTTATGTGTACAAAAACCTCTGAAACTGGTTTTGTTAATTGTTGGTCTTACGATCTTGTCCTCTTCCGCCACTACAGCCAAAGTAAATTTTTTAATTACCCAGAGTCTAATGTGGTACGGTACAAATTTGCGGCCAAGATTTTTTTTAAGGCTGCGTTGGACTTTCTAAAGCGCCATGGTATTCGATGTGGAATAAAAACCATAACTGAGTATAACTCGAATGTCAAGTTTACGCAGAGAATTATATCCATCATGAGCGCATCCTGATGAATCGCTGCCCTAAATCTTGTAACCACTAACCAGGTATAACGAAGTTGAGTTATTCCATCGTTTTGGTCTCTAGCTACCATGGGCTTAACCCTAACTAATTGTAGCCACGTGCTCTGCTCAAACCTAACAACTCATTCACGAAAACGAACTCGTGCCTCTTGTCAAACAGCAGACGGTCAATAAGTTTGTCTTACAAATACTTACAAAGTTACAACGTAAGTCAATACTGTATTACACGATGCTAATTTTTAACTTTACGGTTAGCACTTTAGCACGTATTACCCAAACCCCTATAAATTCTTGATTTTTTCATATTAAACTAAAACTTTACGTAAAGCGACCAACGAACGCACTTCAAGAACGCGGCGCGAACGTACCATTTAATAATCCAGTGACACTTTCGTTAATTAAATTAATGTCGAAACAAGGTATTTAAGTGAGTTGTTCCTACCTGGTCCGAAGCCCAATTGTTTACGGTGCTGTAGTCGAATCCAATACTAAAGTGGTGTTGCCTGTTCGTCAAAGTCACCAAGGAATGCCGTACGCCCAAATGGCCAAAGCAACCACAACAGCCAAAGCAGATCACGTGACTTGAGCGGGCTGTTCCACGAATATCGGGGGAATGGGGTAGCCTATTATTTCGAAGGCAGAAAGCTTTACGAAAATGAGGGTCAGTTTACTGTTTATTTCAACTTCAAGAGAGGGGTGAGTGGAAATTTGTCACCACCTAAACATTTATCTGAATCATGAGCCTTGACTCCAGAGAAGCGTTCCTCAAGAGAAAAAGTATATCAGAATATTTTTAGCCAGCAGGCTTAGTGAAGTGCGGTTCGAAGCTGACATTCTCGTCCTTGGCTGTCGTCCGTCAGTTGACCTATCCACGCTAACTTTTTAATCCATCATCTACACGGCCCTTACTTGCAAAATTTCTTATGCAAGACTTTTTTTTTTAATTCCCCTCTTCCCCACCCCGTGTACATTGTGTGCATTTGTGCTATTAGGAGACTCCTTCACTTCAGGAAGGGGCCTCCCGTACTCAGGGCCATTCCCAGGACCCCCCCCCCCCCACCCGACACAAATAAATGACTGTTTCCTAACTCAAAAAGACTACTCACGATGCACTGGGGCGGATTGAGAAGGGGTCGGGCCTCCCCGGAAATGAAATTTCTACAAAATTTCTTACAGTAAGAGTTTCTATTGCGCCCCCCCCCCCTCCTCTCCCAAGTTCCTCATGTGCATGTGTGCTACCAAAAATTTATGAAACCTCTTCATAAACCTCTTCATAAACTTTTGGTGAAACAGGACATTTCTTCTCTTCAGGAATGGGCCTCCCGTATTCAGGGCCAGCCGGGTCCCCGGGTTCTGGGACTGGCCAATCCGACACAGAAAATGACGTTGATCTGAAATGAATCTGATCTAACATAATTTTTTCAGGGCTCAAAAAGATAATTTTATGAGCAACACAAGGCTTTAACTGTTTGGTGAAACTTGGATAGGTCTAGTAATATTTTCCCTGGGTCCCATATGCGGCTGGCTCCCGAAACTATTACTAATGGCTCGAAAATTGGAGGGATTTGGGGATCGTGGGGAGGGGGTTGCTGAGGATGAAAGGCGACAGTTTCCGGTGATTGCCTGGGGTAGACAAAACAAACAATTTAAACCGCTATTCTTGGTAGAACGGAAAGAGAATGACGAAATGTGGTGGCAAGAGGAGTTGAGTGGAGGAGTTCGTGTCGCAACTATTTCACTGCATTACAAATTTCAATGACAACAATCGAACCGTTCGGCGTCCTCAGCATGTCCATTTCGTGTTGTTGTTGTTGTTGTTCTTGTTGTTGGGACTCTTTGCCCCCAACTGGAGAGCGAACCAATGAACCGATTTTCGAGTTCTATAGCTTAAAACGTAGGTCTGGACAAGGCCTAGGGCCTTTCGCAGGCTATTTTAATGTAACTATAATATTCTTGACACGGAAAGCCAAATGAGCTAGAACTTTTGCTCTCACCTAGATATCGATCCAATGAACCGATTTTCAATTTGTATAGCTTAAAATGTAGGCATTAACACCTACCAAGGCCTTTTGAATACGATTTAGATGTGACTGCAGTATTCTCGTCGGCATAGCAATTATTGTTGTAGAGCACGGGGCAGAAATCATCAATGTTGCTGTAGAGACTCTGCCCTCACGTGGAGATCGAACCACTGAACCGATTTTCAAGTTCTATAGCTTAAAACGTAGGTATGGCCAAGGCCTGGAGCCTTTCGCAAGGTATTTAATGTATTCTTGACACGGAAAGCCAAATGGGCTGGAACTTTTGCTCTCACCTGGAGATCGACCCAATGAACCGATTTTTAATTTGTATAGCTTAAAATGTAGGTATTAACACCGGTCAGGGTCTTTTGAATACGATTTAGATGTGACGGCAGTATTCTCGTCGGCAGAGCAATTATTATTGTAGAGCACTGGGCAGAAATCATTAATGTTGTTGTTGAGACTCTGCCCTCACGTGGAGATCGAACCACTGAACCGATTTTCAAGTTCTGTAGCTTAAAACGTAGGTATGGCCAAGGCCTAGAGCCTTTCGCAAGGTATTTTAATGTAACTACAATATTATTGACACGGAAAGCCAAATGGGCTAGAACGTTTGCTCTCACCTAGTGATCGAACCAATGAACCGATTTTCAATTTGGATAGCTTAAAATGTAGGTATTAATGCCGACCAGGGCCTTTTGAACATGAATTTGATGTAACATCAGTATTTCCCCAGAGCAATTATTATTGTAGAGCATTGGGCAGAAATGATTAAGTGGAGTAATAAATTTTAGCAAATTGAGCTAAAAACATGAAGTTTGGTAGACAAGTTTTCTTTAACAGTAAAAATCGAACCAGCCATGGGCCCCACATGAAATACCCCCAAGTGCCTTACACGCCCCCTTCCCAGCATCCCCCCTGTGCCCCTCCCAGAGGCTTGGGCAACAAATTCTTGCAGATAGTGCTAAGAATGAAATTTGGTACACAGTCATTGTTAGCAGTGGAAATCAAATTATAGCTATGGAATTTCCACGAAATCCTCCAAGGCCCTTTAATGCTTCCCCCTATTCCCGCTCCATGAGGTTGATACCCTAAAAATTCTTGTTGATTGTACTAAAAGCATGCATTTTGGTACACCAATCATTCCTAGCAGTAGATATTGAACCAGCCATGGATCTCCATGAAATACCACCAAAACCTCCCCAGCATCCCCCTCCCCCTCCTGTGCACCCCATGAAGCATCAATGACCAACAAATTCTTACTGAACGTACTAAAAACATGCATTGTAGTAGTAGAAAAGAAATCGAACTACGTACGGAAGCCCATGAGATACACCCACCCCAAGTGCTTCCTTGTGTCCTCTCCATGAGATTGATGATCAACAAATTTTAGTTCGATTTGTACTGCTAAGAATGACTTGTGTACCAACCCTCGTTTTGCGCGATCAGCAAGAATTTGTTGGTCAATAACTTCATACAGGTGAGTGTGGTAGTTGGACAGAAAGGGACCTTAGGGGGTATCTCGAGAGATTCCATAGCTAGCTCGATTTATAAGCTAAGAATTGACTTGTGTACCAAATTTCATGGTTTTAGCTCAATGTTCATGATTAGCCCGTAACAGCTGTCCTACACCTGAAGATCGAACCAATGAACCGATGCTCAAGTTTTACAGCTTAAAACATAGGTATGAAGAAGGCCTGTGGTCGTTTGAACACTATTTTAACGTGATACAGTTATTGTTGTTTTTCTTGTTGGAGAAATTTTGCTCTCACCTAGAGATCGAACCAAAGAACCGATTTTCAATTTTTATAGCTTTAAAATTGAGTATTAAAAGGGCTCTCCTATAACAGTAATTTTAAGGTGATTACTGTATTCTTTTCTGTGTTATTCTTGCTGAAACAAGAAAAAAATAATGGATATTAGTATTAAAAAACGCTTAAGCGTACAATACGGATGTAAGCCTTAAAAAACTTAAAGCCCTAAAGGAACAGATATTAGAAAAAGACATGTAAGCCATCAGCGTCTCAGTAATACGTGTAAAAGAAGCTCCAGCTTGTTTTTTCGGGTCGCTGGATATTCTTTTACACGTATTAGTGCGACGCTGATGACTTACATGTCTTTTTCTAATATCTGTTCCTTTAGGGCTTCTAAGTTTTTTAAGGCTTACATCCGTATTGTACGCTTAAGCGTTTTTTAATACTAATTTGTTAAAATACAAGGTAGGCTATACGAATACAAACAAAACAAACGTTTCACCGAATATGCTATCAAAAAGGAAAGGTAGTCTTAAACTGCATTAAAATTTCACCCTTCATCGAATAGTTGAGGTTTTTTTTTAATTTTATTTTGGGGTGGGGGTTGGGGGTGCAAAGAGAGGACGAGACTCACTTCTGATACAGCCCGTATATAGTTCGGATTTTTTACCACAGAGTGTACCTAAAAGGTCTGGCCAAAAGGTGGTGAGCAAAAGTAAGACTAAAAAGTCACATACACATGGGTCCGGAAATGCATCCGTTTTTCGTAGCAGCCCCCCCCCCTCCCCAAAGTTAGGGGTAAAACGTTGAAGTTTTTCCATAACTTCCCACCTAATTTGTCCAAACAACTACAATTGACACATTCTTCTTGCAATTTCATTACTTTATAATGTACGTCGTAAAACTGTGCGATTGGGGCATTATTGGAGGAAGGAGAGCGGACCACGTTTGATATCACGACTTCACACTACCGAAAATCTTGGCGGGAATCCTTAACAAATTTTGTTTTGGGGTAGATGAAGACCGACGCAGCAACAATAATTGTTCTGTAAACATGCACATGCAAGACATGACCCTCGAGACAAATTCAACCATTAGTGAGAAATCACGAGGTAAAGGGTCGAAGGGTCTGACAAGGGAGGGGGGGGGGGGGAATCCCCGCACCATAAAGGTATGTAATGTACCTTGAATACCGTGAATTATTCTTACTTAGATGCGCAATAACTAATAGCTTGTGTAATCGGGAGACATGAAGAGTTGATATTAGCACGAAACTGTACCAACGTAACTCTCCCCCCGCCACCACTAACAAAATCTTAGTACACGTTGCCTATACCATGCGCAACGGCTGTTTGCTGTGACGTCACCATGAGTTAGCCAATGACGAACGAGAACAACGGCTGTTTGGCCGTCTGATTGGACTAGCCCAGACACGTGATGTGCACGTCACACCAAACAGCCATTGCGCGTGGTATAAGTGTAAAATTTGTAACTTCTTGCCAACACCCTCCCCACTATAAATTCCTAGAAATGCCTCTGGGATCTGGCGTTGTGCTACGCAAAAAAAAAAAAAAACAACAACTAAAAGATAAGTGAACATCAGAAACAAAACCCACAAGGGTGAAAGAACCCGCCAAGTTTCAGCCAACCTAGAGTTGTGACAACACAAAAAAATAAAAATGGCTGCCACCAAGTTTTCTACATAGTATACCAAGCTCCCATGTTATGACCAGAAAGTGTTCTCCTTAGAAAGCAGTAATCATATCAAAAACCAAAACTGGTAAAACGGGCCGCCAAGTTCCGAATGGTTCGGCCCTTCAAAGGAGTGATATCAACACACCAAAACATTTGCCAAGTTAATCGCACCGACAAATAGTTCGAAGGTTAAATGAAAACTAGAATATTGCTACTTCCGGTAGCAGTGTTCAAGTTTTTATTTAACGTCCCAAGTATTATTCGGTGCGATTAAGTTGGAGAATGTTTTTTTGTGTTGATATCACTCCCTTGAAGGGCCGAACCATTCACAACTTGGCGGCCCTTTTTACCAGCTTTGGTTTTTGATATGATATCAGTCCTTTTTTTTTTAAATTGTGTATTAGAATCAACTCCACCAACGTGCAGATGTGTAATAAACTGGCACGTCAACAAGAAATCGGTTTTCAACAATTTGCTACTACCTTTTTGGCTAGAGGCTGAACCATTCTCAACTTAGTCACCTCTTTATAGGTTTTTGGTTTGGTTTTAATTTTGTTGTAATTTGTTTTATTTCGTTAGTTTTGGTGTGTTGATATCACTCCTTTGAAAGGCCGAACCACTATCAATTTGGTGGCCCCTTCACCAGTTTTGGGCTTTGTTTATTTTATTTTGTTTTCACAGTTGGTGAATACAGTTGGTGTTGCTTAGTTGGTGAATACAATTTCTGTGGCAACGTTGTTTAAATTTATCGTGCTACACTAGTGTGTGTCTAGGCACGCACGTCAGTATACACGTTGTCATTGTCCGAACTTTGGCCGTCCAATGAGAGACGATGCCGACAATACTAACAATGGTTAACAATATTTTCGTACTTACGCGCCATCCCACGCCATCCCTGTTACACCCCTAGGCTCCAAACCATAAAAGGTACGCAGTTCGTATCGTACTGCAGCCATTCGTTCAATTTCATAGCTGGAAGCCTTTCCGGTATTTCGGTATCGATGAATTATCACCCTATGGAAATTAACATGGGGATGAGCGGACTAGAATTAGCTAGCTAGTTACACATTTGCAAGGTTATTGAGGGTCAGATTTTACATTAAAAGCAGCTTAGCTGGCATTCCTACACAAGTTAGTTTTTGTCAGGTGGGCCATTGCTCTTGATTTCAACATAATTTAAGCTTTTGTACCGCATCATTATTTTTCCCCAAGTACCTGAAAAGTGCTCAACTCTGCTTCAGGATATTAGACATTGACGCTATGGCGTCGCTCTACAGTGGTTTACAACCTCGACAATTGAATTAGGCTTTTAGGCTCATTAAAACTTCAATTTCATTGAATTGACGTGATGACTAGCGTGTGTCTAGATATCACGTCCGCCAACAAACAACCGTCAAGCTAATCCCACCGATACTTCGACATACATTAAATGTACATTCCTCCCGGCTGGCTTCCCTATATAGCTCAGGTTTGCAATATTACTTCAGACATGTGTAAATATTGCAAATGCATCCATTTTTCTATTTTTCTTCTCGCGGGAAACGGAATTGCTAAATAAAGGGCACGTTTATGCACCGACTCGCCTTTGCATTCTCGCGGCTAGAACTCGATCGCGATGGCAAAGGTGACATTGACATGGTAACAACTCTAAATGGATTAGCTAAATCCGACATCGTTTGAGTAAATAATTGCAGTCTTATAATCCGTGCCAATAATATAAAGAATTCCTCATGACGAAACAATTTTCCCAAACGCTTCTGAACTCACGTTATTTGCAGTTTTCGTTGCGAGGCGGCAGACATAACACCGCCGCCATGTTGGAATTTGGGGTGATTTCTAGCTTCTAGCTGCGAGAATGAAAAAGCGAGTGGTTGCTAAACGTGCCCTAACTGTAACCAATGTAAATGTCGCAAAAGCTATTTCTAGTAGGATGCTTGAAATTAGTGTCTTTTTAAGTGAAAAACTGAACCATTGCTACGGATAGTTGCCTTTGATAGTAGCAATGGCCGGTTTTTCATTTAATCTTTGATGTAATAGTCTGTGATACCAGCAGTGTCGGACTGGCTCCCTTTCGGGCTCTCGGCAGAGATCATGACTGCTCCCCCCCCCATCCCCTTATGTATATATTCAGGGCCCCTATTTTGCCAACACCTCATACGATTTTGCCTATGAAAAGTACCTATGAAAGGGTGCGGAAAACCCAGCTAGGAGGTCTGGTGGAGCCCTGGAAGCTGAAGCATTTTACGCTATTTTAGTGCCTGTTTCAGCCTTTTCTGGCTTCCAGTGAGCACATTTGCAACAACTGTCAAGCAAATTTTGACTGTTTTTTCTTATTAGTTCTTCAGGATGGCAGGTTTTGGAAAAACTTAATTGTGACTAAATCATGTTTTTTTTAGACATTTTCTTTGCGAATTAAATTCATCGAGTTCAAGTAGACTTTTAGGCTATAATAAATGACGACGAAACGCTGTGTGTACCCTGCCGGAGCCAGACAATTTTTTTTTTTAAATGGACTATCGAAAGGTGAAAAATACTGAAATCTTTTTCTCAGTTTTACCCCAGACGACTAGGCCTGTAGGTATTATTGCAAAAAAAAAGAAAAAACGAAAAAGAAAAATTGCTTAGGGAAGGTGTTTTAAAGGAAAAAGAAAAGAGAGAGAGGGAAGAAACATTAAAAAAGAATGCAGGAAGAGGTTAAATTGAGAGGGAAAAACTTGAAAGAAATAAGGCTTTAGTTAGAGAGAAAGTTGAGAGGGAGGAAGGAAGCTTTAACAATGAAAAAGTTACCAATGAGCTGCTAATTAGCAATGATGCTAAGCAGTATAAGCAAACTCAGTTGAGAGAATTTAAGGAGCAGCAATTAAAAGTTAAGACAGAAGCTGAAACGCAGGAAAAACCGTACGATGTGTGTCATAAAGCTTTGCCAACCGTTCCGTGGCAAGCGTTTTGTGGGGCTTTACAAGAATATATGTTAGAATGGGGTTCAAAAAGGAAGAATGGCTATTGTCATTGTTTACAGGGAAAGCCTGGGAAAGTTTAAGCGTGTTTGTCTGATGTGGAGTTTGACGTGTGTGTTAAAGCCTTGAAAGTTAGATTTAACGTTACAGAACAATGCTTGCCTCAACAATTTCGGTCTGCTCAAAAAACCGCCAAGCAAACGTATCTTGATTTTGGGCACAATTTGTCTACGTTGGGCACTGAACGGGTCAAGGAATCGGACTGCAAACATTCATTTGATAAATTGTTCCGATAATTGTTAATCGGAAGGCTTTCGGAATTAGGTACCTAATCCTGTGAGGGTGTGGTTAATTGACACAGGAATGCATGAATCTGTCTTCAATTTAGCTTCATTGGCTGACGATTACTGCTCTAATCACAGGAAGCAGCTTTAAGGCACGGGATGGCTCAGACAGGGGTGGAGGAGGGCCACAGGGTCGCAATAATTGCCATGGAGGAAATTATGGAAATGGAAGGTTTAGGAATGGAGGGGTACCAAAGTGGTAATGGAAACAGGCAAAATGATACAAATTCTCAAGGTGGCAGGAATTCACAAAATGGCAGGAATTCTCAGGGTGGTCGGAATTCTAAATGTTGCTAATGGAACGGTACAAAATGTATCTAGATTAGATTTATTTACAAGAGCTTACAACGGGCCACATACCATGCATCTAGCAACAGGTCTAGCAATAATGGTCAGGCTTCGGCTAACGGTGCACAAAGCCACAAGCCGATTCAAACAATCAGGCAGGAGGAAGGCACCTTTAAGGCCGGAGGAGCCCTGATAAGTGTTTCGTGTGTGGTTCTAGTTCACATTTGAAATGGGATTGTCCTAAAAACAACGTCTTCAGTTGCTAATGCAAAGAGTGCAACGCACAGTGGAAGGAGGCAATAGCGCACAAAAAGTGGAAAAGAAGTTGTGTAAGGACTGCAGAATAAATGGTGAACCAGGTACTTATTTGTTAGACACTGATGCATTCATTGATATTGTGTCTATTGCCATGTTTTGGCCTGAAGTGTATATAGGGAAAAGGGTTGTATTATCGTAGTATTATAATACTAGCATCTCCACAATAATAACTTTATCATACTAATTAGCGTGTTCGGTTCGAACGCCAGGCAGAAGACGGCAGAACATGAAGTGACTACAATTGCATGTGCGTTTGACGTTGAGTAACTGTTGCATGCTCGTTTGGCGAAACGCCTCAAAGAAAGAGGCAATTTTGGCACCAAAGGAACACTCCTGCTCTGCGAGTTTCAATATTTTGTGGTTGCAACATGGGTTTTACCAACAGGGAGACAGACACAGTTTAAGTGGTATAAGGAGCAGCATCCACTCGATGGGAGCACAGTATTATACAGGTTTATTTGGGGTTGTATGCACCCCCTCGTAGGCATGCATATAATTACAGAATAGCCCTGGTGGCCATCAAGTAATCATGTGAGGTGTGTCTCCGTAAAGGATAGCACACACAAACATTCCAGTCACCCCCACTAAATCGTGAGGGTGCATAACAGTGAATTTGTTTCCAAAATTTACAAACCACTATATTCCTATATTATCACCCACCAGAATTTTTCAATACCACTTCCTTTTCTGTAACACGCAACATTTTAAATTTTGGCAATAGTTAAATCTCTAGTCTTATGTTTCGTTTTAGAAACAGTACCCACATCCAGCTGGTTTATCTAATGACTATTATTTACAAATATCTACACTTTTCAAAAAAGTAGCTTCAAAACCATCTTCTTTTCATCAACTTTTGTTACAAAAAACATTAATTTAGTAAAACTAATTTAGCATAAATTTCTCCCTTTTATTTTCAAACTAAGGAGAAATTTCTGAAAAGAAAACACTTAATAAATTCCAACATAAAACAATCAATATTTAGGGTAGTGACCATCCCAAATAACAATAATAACTGTTTTTTCCCCTTTGCCACAAATTCATTCTAATCGGTGTTTTTTACACACGGTTGGAACTTCACTCAGCAGTTCACCTGACTGTTGAGCAAAACAGACCTCACGTGAAAGAGTCATGAACTCCTAAGGGCACTATCATTATGAGTGATGGCATAATGACCGGGGACACACATTGTCTACGATGAACACCTCTGTGACTGCATACCTCCGTCGATAGCAATGGCGGAAAGTCAGATTCGATAAGGATGGCACGAGGAACTTTTTGTCTTTGTGTAGTGAGAGTCTGTATTTCTTTACTTCTTTTTTGAGGGAGTAATATTTGATTCAGATACGATTGGCATTTTGGACGTAACAACTGTTGAATCTACCCCTGATTTTCGTCTGACTACATTAACGGATTCATGTAATGTAGTCATATTTCCAGCCACACCTTCAAATAACGGATTATCTTTCCATTGTCCCTCAGTAGGTAACATAATTTGTGCGGAAACGAAATCACCCACCGGAATACATGGTTTAATCATATCAGAATGCTTTCTCCACTCAACTGTGCTCTTAATTTCAACATTGTATTGGGATTTAGAATCCTTTGATTTAATTGCTTCCGCTTGCCATTGAGTTTCGGTGTTTGGTCTCATATCTCGACAATACACAGGCAAACTGACTTCGAAGGTTAATTCTTTTTTATGTGATGTTGACTCAATGAGTATTACAAGCTTTGCAATCAAGAAAACTAATGCAGGTTAAGTCAGTCCAGTACCATATATTTGGGCTTCCAACTGGATAAAAACAGAATCTCAAATCATCCGGAAGTGCTTGATGCCATAAAGTTATCTCCTGGGCCCACTAACAGTCAAGAACTAAAGTTATATCTTAAATCAATACGGCAAGTTTGTTTCCCACTTAGCTTCAATCTTAGCACCATTGAATAAGCTGTTGTCACTAAAAGTCACGTGGGATTGGACTCCTCAATGTTCTAAAGCTGTTGGTGCTGCAAGTGAGGCTTTTCTGAAGGCAAATGTTGTCGTTCATTATGATCCTTCTTTGCCATTAAAACTGGCGTGTGATGCATCGCCGGTTGGCATCGGCTCTTGTTTGATGCACACCCTGAAAATGGAGAAGATAGGCCTATAAGCATTCGTTACCAGAGCCTTGAGTAAAGCAGAAATTGAGTATGCTCAATTCGACAGAGAAGCACTCTCGGTGGTATTTGGGGTGAGAAGGTTTCACCAATACTTGCATGGAAGGCGTTTTATTTTACAAACAGACCAGAAAGCCTTACTGTGAGTATTTGGTAGTAAGGTATCCATCCCTGCTATGGTGTCCGCCAGAATTCAGAGGTGGGCACTGTATTAAATTGGATACGATTTTGAACTACAGCATATCCCTGGTAAAGATAATTTAACGACAGATTATTTATCTCGTAGGCCAACGCCATGTATTTAGCCTTCCAAACAAGCACCCAGGAGGGTCATGAATTTAGAACTGTGAATTTGTTACCTATTTTGCTTGAACAACTTGAGAAACACACGTTGTGGGACCCAATTCTGTCAACTGTGTTTTGCCACACACATTAATGCCACACCAAATATTGCAATGGCGATATTCATAAGAATTCATTAGCTTATCACTTAAGCTGTAAATAATACAAATTAAGTGGTTTAACTTGGCTGCCCTCAGCTGCTGTTTTGAATAGCCTGTTAAGAAAAATTCTAACTGTGCCACTCAAACAGTGGCACAAAAACTAATTGATAAATTAGTTTAACCAGCTTAATTTTAATAGGCAATTCCAATTTTTCTTGAATTACAGCACTTGGGTTTGCAATTAAAGTTAACCTTTTACTAGCCCGAAATGCCCAGCCTCTGGTCATTGACGAAAATATATTTTGCTTCTTCGCCCTGAGGTAGGAGTACATTTCTCGACTACCTTAGGGAACCAAGTAACCCTAAACTTTAGAAAGCTTTAGTGTCCGACGGCTAGCTGTAGACCTCCCAACCTCTGAGACCACCTCCACTCCGTCAGGTTCTGTCCAGCATTTAAGAGCATTTAATTGTTAATACTCAAACCTCCTGCCGGTCCCACTGTGTAACCGGGTCGCCAGCAGGTTATAATCAGGTTTTTTACTCATGAAGAAAAAATAATAAAATAATTCAGATCTTGGCAAGTAAGAAATCCTGTCGCCATTGTAATATTTGGTGAATGCATTGACGTGGGTTCTATCAACAGGGAGACAGACAGTTTAAATGGTATAAGGGCAGGTGGCGTAGCCTTATGTAGGTTTATTCGGGTTGTATGCACCCCTCGTGGGCGTGAATACAACTATCCTAATTACAGAATAGCCCTGGCGGCCAACAATGGTGTGAGGTGTGCCTCCGTAAAGGATGGTACACCACAAACACTCCAAAAGTCAATGAAGGCAGTTATCACACTACTCAGCCGTCTCATTGCAACTTTCATTGTTTTACAGGC
>JAHWFP010111080.1:70202-82058 GCA_023313725.1 Lithobius niger
ATAGATCAAGCTAAAAATATGAAATCGGGTGCAAAAGTCACTCTTAGCAGTATAAAACGAATCAGCCATGGAAAAGACTCTCTTATACCAGTTATTTTAAGGTGATTACAGTGTTCTTTTCTGTGTTATTCTTGCTAAAACAAGAAAAAAAAATAAGGGATAAAACAAGCTCCAGCTTGTTTTTTGAGTCGCTGGAGATTCTTTTACACGTATTAGTGCGACGCTGATGGCTTACATGTCTTTTTCTAATATCTGTTCCTTTAGGGCTTTAAGTTTTTTAAGGCTTACATCCGTATTTTATACGCTTAAGCGTTTTTTAATACTAATTACACTACGCATAGCTCTATGTTTTCAGTCAGCGCACCGCTTTCGTTATTCTGAACTAAAGAGGCTGAGATCAGTGCACCCGGTCGTGATTGTTATTGGCTTAAAGTTGTTAAGGTCGCAGTGGGGTGAGGGTTTCTGTGTGCTGGATACCAGGGCGCTCTTCTGTGATGGGAAGCTTCGTTGCAGTTAGTTGTCATAAAGTGGCCTGACTGCGTCGAAGGTGCGGGTGATACAAAGTCTGAATGAATTTGGGGCAGAGATCTGGAAAGTGGTATCAAACTTGTGGGAGGAGGATTGGTTCAAGGAAAATTCATACAGACATCTATTCAGCATCCTCCCATCCGTTACGCTCCCCAAGTCTCAATGCCAGTGGCTACTCTTCTGTCCTCTCCTCGTATGGGTTTAGCACTATTGAACGGTCGGTTGGCCAGCTTGGGTTGCACTGAATAAATTAAGAGGTTGCATGAGGAGATGTAGTGTAAAATAGTTTACTTCTTTCTGCTTACAATTACTTTACAAATTAATTACATTACAACACTTGCCTGTTGAACAACTGAATTCACAATGAGACGGCTGTGTAGCTTGACAACCACCTTCAATGACATTCTTTGCATGAGTGTCCTTTTGGCGCCAAGCCAGTCCTTATTTATAAGGCACACGCCAAACTACTCACAACAGTCACTTGACGTCGAATGCACGTGGTGGGAGCACGTGCCATTGTAGCCACTTCACGTTTTTGAAGTCGCCTATCTGCCGTTCTACCCGAACAAGCCAATTAGTGAAATTAAGTCATTATTGTGGAGTTGCTGGTATTACACCTGAAACCATTCACAAGGATTGTTTTGTAAAAAGAATCTGGGCTCGTTCGAGCACACTAGTCGTGAACATCACCAGGCATGCACCACAATAGGCCAAGGAGTGAGCACAGCATATCTCCCTCGGCACACTTTTACCAATATTTATAACATGAAAACAGGACCATCACAAAACCACACTTCCCCACTGGCAACACCAATACGACTCACCAATATTCACACCTCAGCACTGGTCACCACTCTTTAAGAGACATTCCATCCACTTATTCATTCTGCATTCCCCATGAAAGCCATCTAAAATGCTTTGTTTTCGCTGCATCGTTCTTTCACTTGCCACAACAAACTGACACCCAACAAACTCTACACCAAACAATCCAAACTTCATCTGTACTTAAACAGTTCCATAGTTTGCCACTGGAGTAAATCACACCGGCAAGACAAACCCCCTACACTCAGCGTTTTCTTCCCAACCTTATCCCAAGAAAAACATGCATACAATCACACAGCAAAACGCACTACCCTTCCTACCAGAAGTCAACTTAGGGCATCAGAATTTCTGTTGTCTACTCCCTTTCTGTGCTCAATGGTGAATGAAAAACCTTGTAGAAATAACGACCACCTAAGTAATCTATCATTTTTATTTCATTGAGATTTTAACCAGACGAACGAATTGTGGTCCGTTTGCAACACGAAGGTCGCCAAATCTAAATACGGGTTTAACTTCTTGACTCCCCCAATAATCGCAAAACATTCCTTCTCAATTGAATTGTGCCCTCCTCTTGTTCAGTTCATATTTTAGACACAAACAACACCAGATGCTCTAACACTTCCTCCCCTATCTGTAACAAAACTAAAGCTACCTTTCTATCAAAAGCATCAGTTTGCAAAATTTAGGTTTAGTCTGATCTAGATGCTGCCAACACTGGACGAGAAGAAAGAATTTGCTTTAACTGGCAAAAGCCACCTCAAAATTTTCATCCCAGATCACCCTTTCAGGAGCCCCCTCTTTTAGCTTGTCATTAAAAGGTAAAAATAGCTCTGCATAGTTTTTGACGTAGTGTGAGTAATAGCCTGTCAAGCCTAAAACACCTTATTATATTTATTTGCTTTAGGAACAGGTAACTCCACTATTGTTCCCACTTCAGCATCTGCCAGCCATCTACAACCTCCTCCCAATTTATGCCCCAAAAACTTGGCTTCTTTCATGCCCAACTGACATTTCTTTGGATTGATTGTCAACCCAGCAACCTTCACTTTCGCAGATTTGCCAATGTTCTCGAGATGGTCTGGCCACGTGCTAGCAATGATTGGCACATCGTCCAAGAATGGTCGTACAAATTCTCTAATTTCTCTGCACACCTCTGTTTTAAGCCTTTGGAAATAAAATGTGACATTTACAAGCCCCAAGTTCATCTTCAGGTACTCAAATACTCATAAATGAGTAAATTATAGCCATTGTCTGGATGTCTCGGCGAGTTCGGGTTATACCAGACTTCCTTTCCAGATCAAAAGTAGAAATGATTTGGGCCTCTGCCACTTGCTCTACCACTGCCTCCAAATTCGGCATCGGGCACCTTTAGATTTAGACCATGACGAGGTCCCTCCTTCGTATTTAAATTATCCTTTCTACGAACTTACTTCCTTCATCCTAGCATCAAGGACCCTTAATTCCTTTTAACCCCAGTTTTATTCTTCGGGCATCCCTCCTTCTCATCTGATCCAAGGCTACGGTTTCTTAGGCACTCCTGAACATCTTTGAGAATCGCTATGCTTACTCATTCGCGACCCTGCCATGCTTATTTTATTCCATCATTCATGTTATATACAACTACTCCACTTGAAGGTAAATGCCTTCACTCCCAATGGAAAGTGCTCATCCCCTTCAACTTATGTTCTTCACCTCCATCCTTCGCCCTGCAAACTCTGGACTTTTTTCACTGATCATGCATTCTACCTTCGGTGGACCACAACTGCAGCTGTCCATCACAACATCCGGTGTCTCGTCTACGTCACATCGGAGTGGACTCCGCTACTCCCTGTTCCTACGCCTGTTCCCCCTTCGTCACACTGACCAACAAGAAACAGACGTCTCCATGCTTCGACCATCAAGATGCTCTCCGTCCTGAAGACCTCCAAGTGAAGACTTACCAATGCCTTGGAAACTGAAGGTAATTCGGCTTGCCGGTTTACAGCTACGGCTGATTGATCCTATAATCCTCACGTTCCTTTACTCCGCCCTCAAAACAATAATAATACAAACACACACGAACCAATGTTCGTTGTGTCTTTAGACAACAGTGAACATTGAAATAATTAGCCCTTTTATAGCATAGGTGGATTGAGTCTTATGGGATAGGGCCCCATTGGGTCCTGGGAAAGCAACACCGACCTCTCCTCCTTCGTTGTTCTTCCTTCGTTTCAGGTTCTTGGGAGTCCGTTGACTCTGGGGCAGCCAGCACTCGTTACGATAGTCCCACCACTATAGGTCTACTGCAATGCTAAAAATTGCAAGTAACGTATATTTACGTTATTAATCCAAACCTATATTGACCACTAATAAAATAAATGTTAAATCTAGCACATTTAGATCAATGTGTTTGTGCTTAAGTGTTTCACATCAAAGCACAAAAGAAATAACGAAACGTGAATACCATTCCGCCACCATTTAGCACAACCTTCGTCCACGTTTATTGAGTGAGGATAACATTCCGGTGGACGGTATAGCCGCTTCCACACTGGACCCCGAACGCGAGGTCCAGGCTTCGACTTGTACCCACAGGTGAAACCCGTGTGAAACCCGTGTTCGGCGCTATCGCTGTTCCTTTCTACCCTCCTCCTGCTTTCCCTCTATCTCTCTGTTGTTTATCAGCGTTCCAAGCATCAAAACGTTTCGACACTGAAACACGCGGTTGGGGTCGACGTCTGAAGTCACAACCTCGAGCAGGACTTGAAAGTCAGGGTCGAGTCCGGACCCAAGTCGAGTGTGGAAAGGTCAGCCTCGGGTCCGGGGCGGGTCCGGACTTTTTCCCCAGTGGGGAAGGGGTATATGTCTGGATGCGCGGAACCATGGTAGTGGGCACGAGGAACCGCGATCACATGATCCATTCGTAAGCAAGTCAGAATGTCGCCAAGGCAGCAGGGGGACTAGTATTTGGACTTGGGTCCTGGCAATGGGACTAGACTATTTTTTACTCCTGGGACTCTTTATCGTATCACAAGCACTTGAAACATCCAGTCCACCGCACCGCGTCCATTACGACGTTAGCCTGCTTGCATCCGTTGCCATGGAGAGCAGCCAAAGTCTGTGCACGTATAGAGTAAATTAGTTAGCATAGGGACCATCGGTGATACGAATGAGTACCTTGCCGACCTCGCTTCCTAGTCTATAGACGCTTGGTTGATAGAACTAAGCTTCAAAAACACAAGTGTCTAGTAGTCAAGTGTCTAGTGGTCAGCATGGTCATATATATTTTATCCCGGATAGGACAGATGTTAATATCGACGACTCTTAATTTTAACTGGATTGGACAGCGTTAATGTTGTCGTTGAAACTTGGCATGCGACAATTATAAGCATGTGTCTTAATGTCGAGAAACGTTGAGTCTCGACCTTCGTTCTGGATCTTGAAACTACCCATCATTACTTGATATTGATACAAGACAAGACTCGATTATTTCTTGTCTTGACAAATATACTATTCCACCATCTTTACTTATGTACCCCTATTTCCTGTCACGTGGGTCCCTCCTTTATCGTAATGGTGTATAGCCGTTTCGGCAAATAAAAGCAGTATTTGTCGATCATTATAGCAGGAATAATTAACTGACCCCCTCTATTTAAGCGTGTCTATAAATCGCACATGATTAAAACTCTATTCTTTGTCATATTCCTTCATACTTCCCACCAACATTTCCTAGGGCTGGGAGGAATACTTCAGCGTAATACGTACATATGTGGTATATGTCATTAGCTCCTGATATAACTTGACTCCCATAATCAGTGTCTTAATTTTCGCCGAATCCCATTTCGTCGAATAATTCTTTTCCAGATTATGTATCTCGCTCGCTGCGGCTTGAACATATACCATCAGAAACCACAACTAATCACGAATTACTTCCAATTAAGAATGCATCTTTTAACTTTCTCCAATGTTACGTTTTGTTAAAATATTTCGATTCGGCGAAGTGGGATACGATGAAACGGATAAACACTGTCGTCATCCTTAATCTTAAAAAATTAGCAGCAGTGTTTTGTCGAATTTAGTGTTTGTATGTGTGGGTGTAGAATGGTGCAATAGAGGTGGAACGTGATGTAGTCAAGGTCCCTCCCTATAAAAGCGGTACACGCCGTGACCATGCACAGCCCGAGTATGACCTGCAAGTTGACAGAATTTACAGCATTTCAATAATGGGTGTTGAATGACATCATACCATTGAAGTGGAGGGGCAAATGGTTGACCACATCTTCTTGTAATGTTCTATTCCAGTGACCATTTGACTAGAATAAACATTATCGTTCAGGATGGCATAAGGGCAAACAATTGTAATAAACACTAATCAAGTATAAAATAGGTAGGCTAAATAATAAGCAAACATCCAATTATACTGGGCCTTTAATCAACACTCCGCTGTACACAATATTGACCCCACATATGGTCAATTAAATCAGTGACAGATTTTTATGATTTGATTGTATGACTACAATGATTCGACATGAGTTTAACGAATGGCATTACGGATGGATTAAGTCGAGCGGTAAACCTAATCGTTATTATATTCTCTAAGTTGAATTAAAGGAATCTCGGGTTAATTTTAGTAGCGTACGGCTTGGTACTAGTTAAGCATAAACACAATTAGCTATCGCTAATCAATCGGAATACTTAGCTCATTAATTGAAGCTTGAGTGCGGCCATGGGCCCACGGGTCGGCTGAGCGGCGAAGCCCCGTCGCTAGCTCGGCACGGCAATCTGCCTGGCGTACTTCTGGATTGCGGCCTTCGGAATTTGACTGGCGTGAACTAGTTAGCGTCTGGTAAGCTGCTGGTGATCGGATGATATCACGCATTCCGAGGTTCAGCTTAAATACTGTGGCGTTATCGGCCATGATCAATCCATTGTAGTATTGATTTATTATTGAAATGCTAAATATAGTAACATTTGGACAGCTTGGGCCCTTATCGTCAATTGGGACCTCTCCGCCTGTCAATCATTCTATTGTTGCGTTCGGGTTCATTAATTGTTCCCCGTACGCGGCACTTTGAAGGTATATGCCGCCATCCCGTGTGGGAGGGACTTATTGTTATTCCACGTAGTGATCGATCATGAGCGACGATCTTATCGTAATTAAATCTAGTTCTAGAAAGTCATTTAGCTTCTACGAAACTGTCGTAAATAATGTCAGCTGGTAATGCCATCTTTTAAACTCTAACAATAGGTGTAATTACACTTGTTCAGTCTCAAATGATCTTGCCGCCTCTCGGTCGTCTTTGAAGAAGGACTCCCAATTATAATTGCTATCTGGAGTCGTTTTGATCTATCCGAATAAATATTCGGCTCATGCATTTAATAAATGTATGATATTATGCAGTTATGCATTTAATTAATTAATTGTATTGTTTCTGTTATGAATATTAATTAAGCCATTAATTATTCCCTACATAATCCCTGTTCATTCTAAAATCATGGTACCTTTTTAGTGGTTCCTTATTTTAGCTTCCAAACCCAGTTCATTTATAACAGAAACTGCTTTACATAATTAAGCAAAAATTTCGCATTCACCGGCGGCCCAAAGTTAATTGCCGTGTGACTAGGAAAAACGAACCTTTCTTTGAGGTAAAAAAACAACCTTCACAGAAATCAGGGCAATAATTATGTACAGCAAGATTAAATTGCTATATTAATTAAGCAATACTAGTCTGGGTGGAATTTTGGAATAAACTATCATATGGCTGAAGTGCATGCAAGACTCGAGAGCGCATTCTCCATGTAACTGAACTCAATATTTTATAAAATCAACTTTGTTGCTGTTGATCTGGAATAAACGATATTTCGTTTTCCTTGGGCTGGCCACATGGATTTGTTTACCCTCTCGCTTTCGACGAGGGAGGCGTGGCACTTTCCCATATCGTGTTGTGCTCTACTTTCGACCTCGAGTTGGCCGCTGATCCGGCCAAGGTCGTTCAAGGCTGAGTGGGTTTTCTCTACCCTCGGTAATTACGTTGCCAACCATTTGGCCTACTTTCTGCTCTAGCTGGGGGAGTGAAAGAAAACACAAGCGTTACTAGCTATGCTTCATCAACTTTCAACATTCTCCCTTTGAAATCTCGTTTCTTGCCTCTTCACCTTTGGAAGAAAAGCCATTTTTTTATAGCCAAACGTGACTTTGATTTGCTCCCTTGGGCAAATAAATAATTAATAAAATATGGAATATCCATGGTTCGATTCGAACAGTACTATTTGACATTGTCAAATTTAAATATTTTCATGTAGTACCAATAGCAACGAGATTTCATCGGAATACACAGTTTTCATAAACAATAAAATATCACATGCATGCCACATACATGAGTCGCCCAGAAACTTGTATGTTTCTGAATGTATCACTTGTTTGGTCTCGTATTGGGACTCAAACTGGCGACCAAGTTATCAAAATCGTTTCATCATGCTTTTTACTTAATTAGTAATATTTTCATGCTACATAGTAACAAAATAAGCATTTGAACAAGGGAGGGGGACAGGATACCTGTTTTATTTCCCCGTTAAGTCGTATTCGCTTAACCCTTTAATGTAAGTGTCATTTACTGTTATTCCCAATGAAAATTTTCACGATTTGTGTGCTTATTGCGTACTTAATATTTAAATTGTTTCCACATACTCCACGTTTAGGTGGTATTTTGTTAGTGTCTGTATTTGAGTCTATGTTTTATTTATTCAAAACGGCATAGCGAGTACTGCAACTCATTTATATATGCGGTTCGTTTGATGTGGCGTGTACAATATATTATGTGTTTATTTGTATTTGTTTCACCCATTTTGACTACTACGAGACAGTTTAGACTAACCCGGGGGAAAGCCGTCAATCGTAGCTTATTAAGAACGTGTGTATTCTTGTTTGTCTGTTTTCCCTTTTGACTACCAAGCGACAGTTCAAACCGACCAATACGGAAAGCCGTCTATCATGGCATTTTAAGAACCTTGTTCATGTATATGTGTGTCAACCCATTTTGACTACATGCTCAGGTCGAACCTAACAGTAAGGTTCCGCCAGCAAACATGAATTTTAAGAAATTATTGCGTTGCCTCACAATAAATATGTTATACCGCCAGAATTGTGATCTGTACAATTCTCGACCCTAATGTCGTGCGATGCTCTAGCGACTCATATTCGTTACTAGAGTGCTTGTTATAGAGTGATTTGTCTGTAAGGTAATTACCTTGAAAACGAGCTCTTTTACCTGGAAAAGAACCGTTTTATGCCATGTGCTACCTGCACTGGTCCTTCTGAACGTAAGCGACCAGAGCACAGGCGTATTTAGAAGACTGGAATTCCAAAATTCCAGAAACCTATGATTTAAATTTTAAATCGAATTGCAGCAATCATATAACACATTTTTTTTTTTTTTTCTCATTTATGCCGCTGTATTATATATTTTATTCTAATTCGGGTTTGCACTAATCTGCCGGAGCACGGCAGCGTCGCATCTAAGCATTGCGAATTGCAAACTGTTTATTTTAGAAAATGCAAGGCACCCGTGAAATTCCCGGTATCTAAGCGTTGCATGGCAAGCTGTTTAACTTAGAATATGCATGACATGCGGAAAATTTTATCCCGGTATCTAAGCGTTGTATCTACAAACTGTTTAACTTAGAAATAGCACGGCATCCGTAACATACGGTATCTAAGCGTTGCGAACGCAAGCTGTTTAACTTAGAAGTTGCGCGGCATCCGTAAAAATTTTCCCGAGAACCTAAGCGTTGCACGGCAATCTGTTTAACTTAGATTAATGCATGCTTCCGTAAAATCAGCGGTCACTAAGCGTTGCATAGCAAACTGTTTAACTTAGCATATGCCTGCTTACTTTAATTTTGAATATCTTGTTCAGAGCGATGTTGCATCGCTTATAAGGTGACTAGCACCGGAAGTCAAAATAACTACATTTTTTTTTTTCAATTAATGGGACGGATTCCGTCGGACTTCCATGTCACTGAGTGACGGTGTAACTACAGCATAGTTACCCTGGGCAAATCAATAATACGAGTTGGCCAGACTCCATCATTGATTTGCTAGGTTATAAGACTGCACTTACAACACTAAGTTCACATGCGGTTGTTGCCAACCAGGAAACATTAGCTTCCAGCATGCGGTAGATCTTTCAAGGTGTTCACTACGACCTGAATAAATGTGTGTAATCTGTTCCTTAAGGAACTTACATGTGAGGTACTTCGAACTTAGTGCAACCGTCAATTTGAAGTTACGTCTGGATTCCAGATCTTAAGCGTACCTCACCTCTAATCAAGTTGGATTCACATAGCGAATCATATTACGTAATTAACGTTAATTGCGCTGTACCATAGGTAGCAGCAGTGTGATTACACGTTAGCATTTTTTACTATTTGTAAAAGGAATGTTTTCCTACATTACTAATTTTACCATGGGTAACAGGAATATTTTCCAAAGTAAGAAGCTTCACCATAGGTAATAGCAATTATGTTATTTTTTTTTTCGAATTGGTAGGTTTTGCAATGAGCGACAGGAATGTTTTCCCAAAACAACTGCGTTTTACAATGAATAAAAGGAATGTTTTCCAAGCAATAAGTTAATATGTATTTTTTCCATTAACTTAAAAAAAATCACAGTTTTAAATTTGCATAGCAAGTGTCATTATTTTATAAGTGTCGTGGCAAGGAGGGGTGGGGTGTATGATTTACACAGATGTTTTCACCACGAGGCTAAGAATCACTTATCTCTATTTTCATTAATCCTGGATCATGATGGAATGATCCCTGTTCTATGATTCAGCCTCTTTTTCTCCATTTTTCTGCCTTCCTGACACTTTACCACAATTCACTGTATGTTGCACAATTTTTCTGAAAATACATGAATATTGGACTACATCAGTTATGTTACATTCACACATATTTTAGTTTTATCTGAAAGCATGTCACAATTATTTACACTTTTGTATATGTTTTTGTGACGTTATACATGAATTAAATGATTTTATTTCATAGAATAATGTTTCAGAATTTTCTTTTCTTGATTTAAAGAAATTCTGTATTTTCCCACTATAGGGTGAGTTTGCTAAATTTAGCATCTTGGGTGGGTAACAACTGTTGCCATGGTCAAGGGTGAGTCGTCTTGACCTATTTTGACCATCCCTTTCACTTGCTGATGGCTGCCCTTGAGCATAATCACTCTCTCTGCTGAGGGAAGAAGGGGGTGGGCAATAACCGAAAGCGGTCGGTGGGTTGAAAGGGTTGGGGGTACGGCTCTGGGCCATGCTGGCTTGATCTGACCTCAAAAATGCGGCTTGGTCGAGGCCATGTAAACAATAGCTGATGGTCACTATATGAGCAGAGGGGGTGAGCTAGGTCCCTAGGAAAAGAGACGGCCCCTTTTTCGTGACGTCAAGCCTGAACTTTGCACCCATTGGTTTTGCCAATGTTCGTTTTTGGGTCACAATATTTCGGACCTGGGAAATTTCGGGGATTTTTCCCGCACACGAAGTTGTGTACTTCCAATCGACTGTTCTTTTCGTTTTTCGCTCCCCAAACAATTTTCGCAATGGATCCCCCACAGAAGAAGCGGCGAACAGTGCCCAAGGAGGAGAGGAGCGCCGTGAGTAACATGCCCCGTTACGTCAAAGATTTTCTCCGGCTGTTGTCTTTGAACTTGGTACTGTTTTCGGTATGTTTAGACCATTACCTTTATTGCGAAAAGGTTCCATCGTTATTTGATGAGTGTCCGCATCGATCTATCGAGGAGGTGCCATTTTCCCCGATGCTACCCAGCGAGGATCCGCTGGATTACGGGCTCCGGCTCTTCTCTATGGAGATAATCCTAGAGAATCCGGGGCAAAATGTTTTGATTGATGGAGCGCCGCCTGAGGAGTCATTGTTTGCGCAACAATTGCGGTTAAGTGCACACTTCCTCCAGTGTAGCCCTTTAACCGCCCGGCAGTGTCTACACTGCCGGTATTTAACGTATCCTCCGTTTCCCCGGGATACGGAAGAATTCTCTACCTTTTTCTGGCGGGCGGTGAATGCAGAAAACACTTTCTTCATGCAATTGAATTTGCACCGGGCCATAGCCCAATTTAACACCGCCGCCCGTCAGATAGGAGACGTGTCCGCAGCTGAAGGACGCTTGGACGATATATCTGCGCTGTTGCGGGATTATCTGCCAGAAGGTCTAACCCCGCTCCCGGACCTTATCCGCATCGGACATGTACAAGATCCGAACGTCCCCTTTGTCTCCGATGCGGGAGCATCCGGCAGCGGTATTCAACAGTGCCGTCGCCCTGGCCTTTGTCGAGACGACTGCCCTGTCTGTCATAACGGACAATATGGTAAGAAATTTACTTATTTATTAATTTAATGATTTTTCTATCAAATTTCGCCATGTGATGTTAATTTTAACTTCTATTCACATGTTGGTTAGTAAATAATATTTTTTTTTTGATTTACTGGAAGTGGAAATGATAGTATCAAATTTGT
>JAHWFP010111080.1:98841-110493 GCA_023313725.1 Lithobius niger
GCTACATCCACTCTAACCTATGTAAATGTTGCAAAGGTATTCGTTTTACCCTCGTGAGAGATTTTGCTACATCCACTCTAACCTATGTAAATGTTGCAAAGGTATTCGTTTTTCCCTCGTGAGATAAGATTTTGCTACATCCACTCTAACCTATGTAAATGATGCAAAGGTATTCGTTTTTCCCTGGTGAGAGAAGATTTTGCTACATCCACTCTAACCTATGTAAATGTTGCAAAGGCTATTTCAAGCTGGATGCTCGATTATCGTGAGACGGTATGTTCTTTTCACAAGGACTCGGATACATATAATGAAATGGGTGAATGCAGCCATCATACAACAATCCATACCTGTATTACGTGTTATTAAAGTTTACGCGCTATTATCATCACTGGAATTCGTACTGAACGTCTTTATTGATAATTTGTCTCCCGTTCGAAGTCATTAATTAGCTGCCTTGTCCAAAGCGATCTGAAAAGCATTTTAGCATTGAGGTAAAAGTCCCGGCCAATTTGACTGGAATAGCAAAAACAGAAAAGCTTCTCAGATAGCTCTGGACAACGTAGAACGTGAGACAAGTTAACAATAAAGACGTTCAGCGCGAATTCTAGTGATGATAATGGTGATTATAAACCGGATTGTTCTTGATTTGACTTCTGGCTGGTTTTACCCCATTCATGCTAGTGTGGCGGGAGCAAATGACACTCAGTCCCTGTCGTCCTTTTAATTGAAAGACTGAAGTGAGTGATTTTAATTATTGCATATTAATTTCTGATTTTTCCTACGTATATATTTCCGAAGACCAGTCAAAATCTCACATAAATTAAATGTTTTTTTTTTTGCTTATTTAGGACAAGTTCCCTTAGCAACTGTATTGATTTACAAATTTAAATGCATAAATTGGGCATAGAATTGGTGTGGAAGGTTTGAAATGAATCAGTGAGGGGTAAAAAAGGTATCGTGTAAACATACAGACAGACACCAGAACAAGATAAGTTTGATTTGCTTCACAAACATGCACTAGAAACGATGCGAAGGAAACAATTCATATGCTATCAAACATGTGTTTTGGTAGCATGTTTACTAACGTGTTATATGGCATGAGCCATTAGTTACGTCACGTTGAACTTCTCATTCCATCCAAACGTGCAGAAATATCGTTATCTTCGGTCACCAATATTTAAGAGGTTTAGTGAACCTTTGTCCATCTCACTACTGGTGGTTAAGCAATTACCAGCCCAGTGTCGAACTGGATGAATACCATACTGCCTTGAATTATTTTTCTCACGAGATGGCATCCATCTTACTTGTAGACCAGCTCTACGAATGCTCGTCATCTTAGACCATAACCACCACGTGTTAGCAACCATCTTGGCTTTACGCCATAGTGATGAGCAGTGTAAGATGGATGGTGAGCATCCTGATTGGCTTCAAATACCGATGGTATGGCCAATCACTTTACTTTCAACAGCGTGTTGTACTTTAATGTCATACGTGCAGACAATGTTAATTCTGCAAAATTGGGGATTGTACCTGAAACCGGGCGCAGTTGCATATGAGCTTGTGAAAAGTTACCCCCGCGTCCATCTCAATGGTGTGATGCAATTTAATGCCCACGTACACAAATACTATAAATTCTGAAAAATGCAGGGTCCCGACTGGAGAGAAAGGGGGGGGGGGGGGGGAGATAACGTGACGCTGTGGCTGTGTCATCTCTCATTGGCATCATGTCAAAAGGCATACGCGGCTTACGGGAATAATAAGGGCTCCTCACCGATTGATCTCTCCTTGGGCTAGAATGACGTAAAACGATCTACTGAACAACATTTTCGCATCAAATATTTGGGCCAAAGGCTTCACTCTTTGCGCTGACAGGTTCAGATAGGTGGGTTGTTATTGTCAGTTTTGTTATTGTCGGCATTTCACTTGAGGTAATGAACTGGTTGTGGTTTGGAGTTTCACTTGCCAGACTTTCGCCCAGTTTCATGCTTCCTGGCACGGCACGTTGCTAACTTTGGACCTTCACCACGGCCAAACGGTGCATTTGCCCCAAAAATGGAAGAGGAAACCATTACTCAGCAGATAATTCTTAGTCCATTAAAAAAAAAATCGGAACGAGCCCGTTTTCTTCCCATACTCCCTTTACGCACATGGCCAGAAATTCGAAAAAAAGAAAAACCTACCTTTAATTTTCACCGAAGGCACTACAAATTGATCCCAAATTGCGAAAAACTCGTTAAATCATCATTAACATAACCTAACCAATTAACAGCCCCAGTATGAAATGCCAAACCCCAACCAGTTAACTACCTTGGTACGAAATGCAAAACCCCAAACTTACCTAACCTACCACTCACTTCTTTTTAACACAGCAGGGCTCGAATTGTCTTAGAAAAATTGCACAGCAGAAATGCGATACAAAATGCCAATTTACGTAGCAGTCACGAAAAAATGATTAGCAACTTTTAAAGAATAATTTATTTTGTAAAAAAGAATACAAAAAGTTAACTTTATTTGAAACAATAGCCATTTTTGTTTCACTTTTACTTTGCTACATGCACGAATGCTTGGTCAAGATTATGGAATCCGATGCATGTTAAGACTATTCTGACCCGTGTCTGAAACGAAAGCGCCACCATCTAAATACCGAAGGGGATGGTAGGACCAATGATTTCCTAGAATGCATGTGCGACGCTTGGCCTGCCTAGGAGGGATTAGCATCTCCATGTCAACCAACACGATCATGACTATGCTGTCTCGTCTAATACAGTTGCATCGCTAAACTGCGATACATTATTTAATTTTGCATCGCTAAAGTTTAAATTTGTGGTGCAAATTGCGATGCGATACCGTTCATTTCGAGCCCTGCACAGTACCAAAAGTGCTCCAGTTGCAAATAATGTGGCAAATTTTCGAATGCCTATACTGGCATTCTTCCTCAGGCTTGAGCAATGAGACGCACATGCACCAACTGCGTTTTGGTACTGCGTTAAAAAGAAGTAAATCATAATGAACGAAAACCGAAGTAACTCATCCATACCATTGGTATTTGAAGTTACCTAACCTAACTGACAATAACCCACCTATCGGAACCACCCAAGAGAGCTTTGTCTTTAGTCTATGAAAATTATGTGATTTTTTGCATAAGCAGTTTATGTATTTCTTTCGAAATTCTTTTTATTTGATTAACAACCACTTTAGAAATAGAGATGGGATCAACACACTTGGAAAGAGTTAATGATGCAAGGTTTGTGAAGCATACCTAGAAACCCAAATGGGTAGAGGTTTCCATGATTCATGAATCATACACGAATGGATAGAAGTTTGGATGTGGTACCAACAGGATACTACATCAAAATGCATCACCAAGTGTGTCTTATTGTATGTTCAAGGAAAAACGTTAAAAGGTGGCCTTAGAATCTTGTTCCAGTACTAAAAGGGTTAATCCATCCCAAACAGTTTACCTCCAAAAATTGATTTATTTCTTGTTCAACGATGCTACAATAACTACTAGTAAGGTAGTTAACAAGAAAATGTCCTAAATAGCATTATTTTTATACCAACAAGACTGAACCCAACAAATTAAATGACATGACTATCACAACTGGAAAAATGCGCAGAAAAGTGTGCTATAAAAATGCAGTAGTAAAAAAATTAATATAATTAACATGTATCATGTAAAAAACAATACTTGCTCATCATTTCATAGGTATTTCAAAGGAGATCAATTACATTTTTTCTGTTACCAATAAAATGTTCCAATTCACACTTAAAAAAAAATCGTACCAACATACACCCACAACAACCAGCAAGCTTTCCAGTATTCAAGAATCCACAAAAAATAAGTCATAACCACTGAAGACCCTGAAAAACATGTAGAATTTAAGCACTAATAAAAACATTAACATAAATTTACTCTACGTGATCACGCAGACCATCCAATTTTCATTTAATTAGATTAAAGGTTATTAAAACATTTACTGGTAAAAACCCCACTTACACAAAATTCACCCATTGCAGCAATTTTTTTTAAAGGGAAAGGGAATACTGTTGGGCCTTGTCTGGTATCTCAACTGAAATTAACCTGCAAATACAAAACTACTGAATAAAATGTCATCAGAGTAACTTGATTATTTAACTCCGCAACATACACGTATCTCTGATAAAACGCATACAATCGCCCATGTATGCTAATTTTGATCTGATTGGTAACAAACTGTAAACCTCCACTTTTGAGGCTACTACAGAAAACTGGTTCAACGGCTAACCAAATGTATCTATCAAATCAACTGCTCGCAGTTGAGCAACCACATTAACTTCTAATTGGGATTGCTACAATACCTGCCTACATTATGGACCAACACCGAAACATTCTTAAATGTAACAACTCCCAACGTTTAACAATATTGGTAGGCAGGAAACTCCTTGGGAATGAACCATCAAACCAAGCAATTTTAGTGGCGTCTGTACACGTGTACTTAAAATTACCTACTACATCCATGGAAACTATTATAAACTGATGGTGTATCTTATTACTAACTTCTCTGAGCTATACTACTGGATTTCCATTGCCTAATAAATTCAAGTTAACGAAATAACCAAATTTCACCATCAATTCCAAGAAACTACAAACCCTGGTGCAATACGTAAACTCTGCACTACACAGCAATGTACAAGGAAACATTTTCCAAATCTAAGCGCAGCATTTACACGCCGATTCACAAACGACACATTATAAATTGAGTGTGACTGCAGTGCCAAATGGGCGACATTGTCAGCTTCCTCGTGCAGATTACCTGTGCGATACTTTGGCACTTGACAAGATAGAATTAACAAATATGTAACCGAATTGAAGGAATCTTGGAGCTAGGGGAAAGGTTGTTAATAAAACTTATTAACATATTTAACTGCTATTCTAAAACAGTTGGGACATGTAACAACTCTTAACACCAATAACAGTTTGCAAGCACCAATCATACAGGTCTCCACAAAACTCTCGGACTTTGCAATGAAGTCACTTACATTCTCTTAGTATACAGAAAGTCTATTGCAGGACTATGACAAAAATATATGACATGCTGCATAAACCAATTTACTTCAAGATTCCTTAATCGTTTCATTATTACTCGGCTGTTCTGTCCAAAAATTGGTGTATTCACGGACATCTCGCAATGAGACTTATCACAAATCGATGGCGTGTTCTCTCGTTACAGATCTGGTTTTCATGGAATATTTATTATTGCAAAATGCATAAAATATCAATACCTTTTTAACAATAACCATAACAAGGCTTCATGCCATAAATAGCCATCATACCCTGCTTAATTCCAAACCAACATTTTAGGAAGAAAATATAAGACCATTGAGTCACCTGCACTTATGAGTCACCTGATCTCAAATATTGTTACGAGAAATGCATCGAGGTTTGGTTTAATGCCCACAACATTACACTCCCAAGACCATACGGTTGGTCTCAATTAAAAAATATGACGAACAAGAAACTTCTTCCTTTATGAACTGATGGGAGAAAAAACTTGCACAAACCCAATGCACAACGAATTTTTAAGTTACAAAAGTGGCATATAACATTAAATATACAAAATTGGAATTAAAAAAGCGACATTTCAAGGAAATTCAAGGAAACCAAATTTTATAACTGCAGCATTAAAAGCTTGAAACAAACTAACAAGCAATGACAAAATGAAAAATTTATGTGTAGTTTAATCATAGGTCATGTCAGTATTTTTTGTTTTTTGTCTGGGATACATGCTTTTCATTAAGAATTAGCTCCGATGGAACGGCAAACTCAACGCAAGTTAAACGCACAATTTCATTATCTATCAGTAATAGTAAGGAACAAAACTTGGGACCGTCACAATTGCAAAATATACTCTGCCCCCCCCCCCCCCACTTCAATTATAGGGCTCCCTCATTTGCCATCATTAAGGCAATAACTCTTAATGTAGCATGATGGGCTGACCCCTCACATACCATCTTTCTTTCAATTCCATTGTGGGCAATAAATCAAGTTCTGTGCAGTTTTGCATTGGCTCTTTACTTCTTGTTGGACCTGATACTCTGGCATTTAGGGATGTGACGTTCTGCTGCTCCTTCACTGAATTTTCGTCCACAATGTGGACACTGAACGTAGTCCGAGGTGTCAAGAGGGGGTGGTGGAGGCAGATCTGACAGTTTCCCACCCGCAGCCACATGCTCGCTCATCTGCCGAGCTTGACGGATAGCTTGCAAGAAGTTTTCATGCTTCTTACGCCAATCACTTTTCTTGGGCTAAGAGGAAAACAAAATGCCTTTAGTACAATACGCATATTTGTTAAATTTCACAACTATGAAAATTTAAATCAAATACCCCAAAATATATACACACTAAATGACTACTGCAACTCTTTCCTTCATTAGCAATATGAAGTGGATATTGTGTTGCATACATAAATAACTTCAGGGAGTGTGATGGTGCAATGTTGATAAGACCAAAATTTATAAAGCGAAAAAATCATGGGGTCTACAATACTATCATCTATGGTGAATTTCCACAAAACCTCGTCCTATACAAATAAAGAGGAGTTTAGTTTGTTAGTTTCAGGGAATAGTGAACGTGGCACATTAAGATACCCTTTAAAGCAAATACAGTCGGTGACAGGCTCACTTCAAAGCTGTCTTAGCTTTACTGAAAGCGGATTCGGAAAAAATTCCTAATCACAGTTAGTAATCAGTCGTGGCTATCTGGCTGGCATACCACACAAGTAATTTTTATACTTCATATGATACTTTCATCCACAATAAACAAAAAGTAAATAAAACACTTGGAAATTTGAGAGAATACCCTACGCAATTTCAAATGACCTTCCTAAAATAAGCTACATACAAAGCAGTTGTTAGGAAATGTGGGCCGGTTCAATAAACATCAAGTCACAAGGACACAAAAATACTCGTTAACATCCTGGTTTTAAATGAGGTTAAAAAGATCCTTCCTTGTTGGTGCGCGATTGCACGCACCTTAGTAGGCAACTGTCAAACATGCCCTAAAGCTATACATGACCAAACAAGTGATCTTTATCTTAGTTGAGCTAGAACAAACATCTTTCGGACAACAAATGTACGTTACGAGAGTTGTTTTCCAGCAAGAGTTGAAGACTCCGTTTTTAAAGGCTTTTGTGCTGTACGTTGAATTTAACACTTCACTAGACTTCATGGTAGTGCTAAGTTTACAAAGTACATAGTTGAGATGCAAATTGGGGTCCTTAGGTCTTACAAGACGGAAACAGAAATTATATCAGGTGTGGAAAGGCAAAGTGCAGCACCCATCTTTAAGTGCATTCAATGCATTTATTGTAGTGAAAAACCTAGTCCTTCCTACATCAAAAATGCAATTTCAATTCGACAGGCAACAGGCTTTCGACTCACCCGGTATAAAGCCGAAAGCATGTGCATCTGTGCGTTTACAAATGTAAATTATGGTATGTCCGAGATAGAAACCCACACCTCTCAATCTAATGCCCTGAAATGTTATGCTGTCTATTTTACTAACAAACGTTTATAGACCATCTCCAACAGAACGGAAGACTGATTGGTTAGGCCCCTCAATTTGCCCACGTCAAAGCTAATGCGATGTGTTTCGAGAATGATTTCGAGCTAATAGCCTTCCCAACCCCAAAGTACTCAAAATTCTTGAGTTGCACAGCTCTGCAACTTTTTCTTTGGGGGGGGGGGGAGGAAAAAGATACGGTGATGTGTAGCAGTAGTTCTGAATTGAGGGGGGGGGCCCGCAAGTTAAATTTTTCGGTAAATATTTTGCCAAGGAGCTTGTAATGAAAATGACAAGGGTAGATTCTGAACACACTTCAATGTCAGCCACTAGCGGTGCTCGTGGGCAAATCCGAAGGGGTTCACAACTCGTAACTAGCATAGGCCAGACAAGACGAGAAATTAAGTTTTAATCTTGAATGACATTTACTCTTCTAGCTAACTAGGTAAGCAGACTAAACAAAATTTAAAAAAGAGTACAAGACAACTAATATTACCAAGTGTTGCAGAATCGCACAAGATGGCTGCAAATAAAGTACTGCCGGGCAACCTGTAATGTTATTGCATGGTAGGAATAATGCTGCTTTGTAGAAAGACGCAGCATTAACAGAACTTCATATTTGGGGAGCTTGGAAGAGGGGGAGTGGAGAAGAGATGGATACAGAATTGGGACAAAATTAGGTCGCGTAATGTTATTTGATGTTTGAGGAGCTTGGAAAAGGGGGATAGAAGGGGTATGGATATATAACTGGGGTAAAATTATGTCGCAGCAGGAAGAGAAGGTGTTACTTCATGTTTGTGGAGCTTGGGAGAAGAGCGTAGGGGTAGAGGGAGGGAGGGATGGGTACATAATTGGGCAAAATTACATCACAGAACGACGCAGCAGAGAACAGGCATTGCTTCAAGTTTGGGAAGCTTGGAAGTGGAAGGAAGGATGGATACATAAAGCAAAAGTATGGCGCAGAACGATGCAGCAAGAAGGGAACAACAGTTGCTCACGTTCGGGGAGGCTTACAGGAGGGAGAGATGGATTGGGTCAAAGGTATGTCATAAAAAGACAGCAGGAAGATAACAAATGTTGCTTCACCTTTGGGGAGGAAGTAGGGGAGGGAAAGGTGGATTTGGGCAAAACTACACACATAATGGCAAGGGGTACAGAAGACAAAACTGGACTAAAGAAGCTAAATTGGATGTCCAGGGATGCATAATAAACAATGTTAAGAACTAACTTAAGAATGTGATCAACTAACAACTATACTACCACGAAATCACTTTTCCAAGCATCTTAGATATCCCACAGCTGACTAAACTGACACTTGCGTTCCGTAAGATATGGAAGAAATTGTCAAACAGGTACGATGGGTTTGATGATTTGATACACTAGTAAACATCGCTTACTTACTATAGGGTTTTAACGAGCTTTAGAATAGAAGTTACAACAGCACAAGATTTTCATGAAGAATGACTCGTGCAAGTGCCTTAGTCCTTGGCTCGTCGATGCTTTACCTCGTCAGGGCCATAGTGAAGGGTACTTGGTCGAGGTGGAGGAGACCCCCTATTTTCCCAACAAGTTACGAACACAAACAGTGGTGCTGCCACTAGTACAGGCTCCGGAAAAAACCCAGCAAGCTCTCCCGACGGGGTCAAAGTATTTTACGCTATTTTAATGCCAGTTTCTGGCCTCCCTTCTTATTTTAGTGCCAGTTTTTGGCCTCCCTCCGGTAAGCACATTGCAACAAATTGTCAAGCAAATTTCTGCGGCTTTTTCTTATTAGTTTTTGAAGAAAGCAGGTTTCATAAAAACTTTATTTTGACTAAATCCTGTTTTTAGAAATTTTCTCTGCAAATTTATCAAAGTTCAGTTTAGAATTATATAAACAGACCCATAGTTAGCCATTGATGATCAGAGGTTGGGTTAAATACGGATTTAGTTCACATTCTCAAATCATGGCAGCATGCACAAGTAGACGAACTAGTAAATCAAATTTGTAAGATTATTTGCTATCACTTCAGACGGCAAAAACTTGGGATATCTTACTAAGTTTTGTTTTATGCAGATTTTGTTGAAATTTCTGCTTTACCTAATAACCTTTAAACTCCTGACAGTGATGTTGTGTTTTTGTATTTTAACAAATCAGTAATTTTTCTCCCCCCCAAATACCAGTTCGAAGTTACTGCTTACTGAATTCCCTGTGGGCACCACTGTCTAGCACAACTGTGTGTTGTTGGGTGGTCGGGGGTGGGGGTGAGGAGGTCCCCCAGGTCGCTGCAGCCCTGTACCTAGTGTGTTAGACCAATACCACAAGATCTGGCAAGACCTCCTCTCAATGCCAAAATCTATTAAGCCACTATTCAAGTATTGCAAAATATGCGCTTGAATTTCTTTTATTCAGTCAAGGTCAATTCAAATGTATGGTGCTACTTGCGGTGAGAAATTAAGTGCAATGTACCGATGAATGTACATACATGATCAATTTTACAGGAACACTATGGGGGTCAAGAATCTTCCTAAGGTTCCAGTAACCGAAACAAAATTGTGTTTTTTTTTTTGTTTTATTTTATTTTGCAACACTAAATTTTTGAAATTCGAGGGGGAAAAAAACTACTGCAAGACTTTTTCGGTCCTTTGCAACAAGAGGCCAAAATCAGGCCCGCCCCATTTAATCAGGTTACTGTTACCGAACAGTTTTTTTTACAGAAGTGTTATTTATTAAACCTGTAAGTGCAGAATGTATTAATTGTAACATTTTTAAAGCTCAATTTAAACTGTCATGCCCCCCCCCCCCCCCCCCCCAGACATAGTTGGAAAAATTCAACTATTGTAGCCATCTTAAAACAAAAGTGATAGTATTTGTTGTGGTTATAAAAGCACCATCGCTAACATCTGAAAAATTACAAATTAAAAATAAAAATAAAATGTCGCTCGCATCAATTTTTCAATACTTCTCCCGATAACCACTTAATGTTTAGCAGACTCGGCCAGAAAAACGGCAATCACAAAAGTGAGTAATTGAACATGCGACACACATCCATAATAGCAAAATCGCACACAAATAACAATCAAAGTGGGCACATATCGATATCTTTGATACTTCATGCAAATTCTGTGTTATCAGTGAATTTTAAAACAAAACAGAGTGAGTTGTGGACAAGCTGTCAAATATTGTACAAATTACATCCGTTGCAACTCACTTTTGCTTTATCAGGTTTTCCCACCTAGAAAAAAAACCAGTGTTATAAAACTCGCTAGCGCTATCGTTATAAATCCATAATTACGACAATATACTGTTGGCTTAACCTCTAAGATGCAAAAGATCGTTTTCAAGGCCTCTTTTCTTAATACCGTCAATTGCACAACAGCAAGCCGAAGCGGTAAATACAATTTTAAAAATATTGAATCTGCTTTTTTATTTGATTTGAGGGCAAGAGCAAGTTTATTAGGTAACAAATCCTGCAAAGGGTAATGCTGCACTTGAACTGGGGTCCCACCACCTGCATTCTTAAACAGTAGAACATGAACCTGTTGAAAATTTTTGTTACAGAAATAATCACAGAAGAACGTACGGAGCATCTTTTAAAGCTGCAAGTATACAGGGTGTCCCAAAAGTCAGGGTCACCCCAATAACGTTTGCCACAATCGTCATAGATGAATGAAACCGTGTAGCCGTTCTTGAAGGAATCAACCCATTCACGAGGTAGGCAGGTGGTGCCTCCCACAGGGGCCTAATTTTGAAATATCAAATGGGAAGGGGGGTCCAGCCGTATGCATATTAGGTTTTGAGACGTCCACCCAAACCAAGTAATGGCTACACATGTCTGCAATAAGTGACCCCCCCCAATAAAGTTCTTGTGAAGGTAGGTGTGAATAACGTAAACAGAATGCGGTTTTTGGCTGTCCTGAACTGCATGGCACTAACGGAATAGAGCTTCATTGCTCCTTTGGAGAGGCTAGCGTACCACAAAGTGGCAAAGGGGGGTGGGGGGGGGGGCAGACAATTGACGAGGAAACGATGTAGAAATTAAGAACTACCTGACTACCTGATACAGTTCAGCTAAACCCGGGACTAAATAAGCCAAAATGGGGAACTTTGGGTAAGCTGCAAATTTCACTGT
>JAHWFP010111081.1:5944-81287 GCA_023313725.1 Lithobius niger
TTTCGAATTATTGGGATGCCTTCTATCGAGTGGGAGGCTGGGAGCACTTCGGGTCTATGCGAGATATGGGGTTGCTTCGGAAGAACTGGGGTAGGTGGTAGGTCGCCGGATGCTTGTCTAAAAGCGAGTCTGGTTGGGCACCGATGTTGGGTCGGTTGGGTTGGAGGGGCTGGAGGAGGGGGAGGTGGCGGTGGAAGACTACATAGTGCGGGTGGAGGTATGGTTGAAGAATGGGAGCGGTTCCTTAGTTGGGCCCGCAGATTAGGGTGGTTGCGGAAGTAGCACTTGATTCTGTGAACCTGGAGTATTTTCTTCACTCTCTCGCTTTTTCCCGGGTGGTAGATGATGACCTCTTGGGGTTCGGCGGTTACAGGTTTCTGTTCAGGTTTTGGCATTGTGGGGGCTTTCCAGCGTCTTGCTTTCGCGATGGCTTGGTTGATCAGTCTCCCTGGGTAACCTAACCTAAGGAACTTGAGTTTAGTTTGCTGGAAGTGTGTCTCAGCTACTTCGTTCGTGGAGGAGCGGTATTTTACTCTGACCATCTCATTGCGTAGCACAGAGGCGGATGGACCGGATTGACTTGTTGTGCAAGACACCAATGAAACCATCGTTTCCAGTGACTGTCGTAGATCTTATTTGTAACGGAACCGATGGCTCGGGAGGCGATGCGGACGGCTTCGTCTTTAAATATGCCAGTTGCTGAGTAATTGGACGATAGTAGCCAACCGTGAAGGCACAGCGCCTTGATGTTCGGGTGGCGGACCGTTCCGTTGGATTGAGTGAGTAACGTTGGACTGAGTGGTAGAAGCCTGGGATCGTCAATGAGGAGGTTCAGTAACGCAGGGAACCACGCTGCTGCGGGCCAATCCAGGGACAATCCCTGACATATCGAGATTTTGCGCAGTACTATCGGTAGAAGACTGAGGCAGAGGGAAGACATAAGAGTGCAGCAGGTTCCAATCCAGTGTCAGGGCATCCACCACCCAGGACCGCGGATCGGGGAACGGGCTGACAAACAGGGGAAGTCTGGCATTGAATCGAGTTGCAAACAGGTCGACCATTGGTCGTCCCCATGGTGCGAACAGGACTGAGCAAATGCTGGGATCCAGAGACCATTCGCAGGGATCCAGAGACCATTCGCAGGTTGGAGGGTTCTGCCGGGACAGGGAATCAGCAATTACATTCCGGGAACCCGGACTGTGGCGACGGAGGAGTTCAACCTTGAGACGATTGCATAGCTGGAAGATGTCTGACGTTATCTGGTGAAAGGACAGGGATCGCGTTCCCCCTCCTTTCTTTAGGTATGCAACAGCAGTGGTATTGTCGATGTGTACCTGGACGATGCGACCAGAGATATGGTCCCGGAAGTGTTGAAGACTGAGGAGGACCGCACGAAGCTCCAGATGATTGATGTGTTCCTGGGGTGGAGACGGCCACGGGTTCAATACTGTGAGATTGCCAATATGTGCACCCCAACCCGTGAGGGAGGAATCCGTGAACAGGTGCAAATGAGGAACCGGCTCGTGAAGAGATACCGAGGCAGTGAGGTTGAAGATATCCGTCCACCACTGAATGATTCGAAGTGGGAAGGACGGGCGGAGTGGTTGCGATGGCAGCAAGGGTGCGAGTCGGGGATCACCCCAGTGATCCAACCGATAGTGGTGCAGAAGACGAGCCATCCAGCGACCGTAAGGGACCAGGTCCGCAAAAGAGTCGATCGTCCCGATTGCTGAAGCCAGGTCGCTGAAGATGTGGCGTGGCAGATGGAGGAATGCTCGCACGGACGCCACATGCTTGGAGATGTATTCCGGAGAAGGCATGACTGAAGCACGAGTCAGGTCGAAAAGGACGCCGAGGAACATGAATTATTGTGCTGGGTGCAGGCGGCACTTGGGTAGGTCGATTCCCAGACCCAGAGAATGAAAAAGAGACACGGCGGATCGTCGGTTCTGCAAAACGACTGCAGGATCGGGATGAGGTAGGAGGCAATCGTCCAGAAAGGCACGAATCCGTACGCCTTGTTGGTGAAGGTGAGCCGAACCGGACGTAGTACCATAGTGAAGTCACGAGGAGCCGCGTTGAGCCCAAACGGCAGACTGCAAAACTCGTAGATTCTTCCGTCATGAATAAACCTTAATAAATAAATTTTCCTATGAATAAACCTTAGCAGGTGGCGGACGGCGGCATGAAGCGGAATGTGTAGGTATGCGTCTGCCAGGTCAAGCAAAATTGTCCAATCCCCCGGACGCAGAGACTCCCGGATCGAGGAGACCGTTTCCATCTGAAAATGAGGATTGGCAATTGGCAATAAACTTGTTGAGAGGTTTTAGGTTGAAAATGAGTCGAGTACCTCCCGACTTTTTTTGGGCAAAGAAATACGCTGCTGTAAAATCTGGTGGAAAAAGGCGGATGCAGGATGCGGACCGCTTGTTTGTGGAGAAGAGAACTTATCTCCTATTGCAATGCGGGCAGGCCGGGTTTGTCCCAATCCCATGGTGGAAACTGAAGAGGTGGGGGGGGGGGACCAGGAACGTTGGCTTGAAGCCCCGGGTAACGATGGAAAGAATTACAGGATCGCGAGTAATCGTTCGCCAAGCTGGCAGGAAGAAACGTAACCGTCCCCCCAGGACCTGTGGGGGTGGAGGAATGTCAGTAAGAGTCCCTATGTCGGGATCTGGATCGGGAAGAAGCACGTTGTCGCGTGTCTGGAGTTGCGGCTCGTCCCAAGGACCGGCCACGTCCTCGGCCTTGGGAACGGGCAGGAAAGGGCGATGAGAATCGCGGTGGATTAGGTGCAGCAGGTTCCGTTTTCTGAACAGGCCAGTTGTCGCCAGGCGGATCAGGACGCGTGGTAGTAGAGGAACGTTGTCGCTTAAACAGCCGATTCCTGGCAGGTCGAGGCTTCGTAAGAGACATCTAGATGAGGAGTTACCTTGGGAATTAGGCCCCGAAAGAGTGATTCCGTTTCGTGGATTGGCTGGTTCCAAAGGAGATGGCGGGTAGAATCATGAAGATTCGAAGTTGTGTTTAGTGCGATCTCACGCAGGAGGAGTGTTGAATTAAACAGAGCCCTGGTGAACCAATTCACAGCATGGTATGTTGCGAAGCAGCTCTTGCGGAATACTTGATGAATCAGGAACGCCAACTGCTAGGTATCTTGAAGAGGCGGATCGGCATGAAGGCGTTTACATAACGCATCAGCCGCTGTACTGAGGACATCGTCCTGTGATGCCACCCGGAGCCCCAGGCGAAGGATGCGATAGTTATCCCGAAGCACATAGACAGGGACCGCAGCTCTGCCTGGCAGCAATAATGCGGAACCGAAGTCCAGCTTAGTGTCCGCGGTAAGGAACTCGGATTGTGGATACGTGTCGAAGTTGCGCGGGTTCGCCGTTCCTTCACCAATAGGTCGTAAGAAGTAGTTTTCTCGTCCAGGAGGCGGGGAAGGCGGTTCCTTATCCAGCTCCAGAGGGGAACCGTTTCCTAAGAGAACGCCACCGTTCAGTAAGAGCGTCGTAAGCAGACTGGCAGATTGTCTGAGTAATGGATGTTGATAGGGAAGCTGATCACGTAAACCGAAGCCAAAGCCAGTCGCCAGGCCTCGATTCTTATAGGCCGGTTCCGTGGACGAGGACGGTTTATAAAGGAAGCAGTCTGGAACAATTTTTTCCACTGTCTTGAGAAGATCAGGGAGCGGAATGTCAGCTGGATCAGGATCACCAGGGAAAGACGGATCAGGCTGTCCGGAGAGGGAAGGGTCAGGTGTATAATAAGGGTCCTCGTCATCGTCATGTTGAGCCGGAATGGCAGGTAACTGGTGCGACGGGCCGGAAATGGCGTCTGCGGAACGTGGCTTCTTGGCTGTAGAAGCAATCCAAGCTGAGGTATAGTCGGAAACAGGAACCTTACGTTTAAAGGTTCGAAGGAACGAGTCCATTAATTTATTAACCTGGGAACCGGTCAGAGGACCGGAGGAACCAGGAACGGCGGAGTGAACACTGCGTCGAGAGGAACAGGAAGAGAGGACCAGTGGTGCTGGCGCCGGCGCAGGAGTGGACGCCAGTTTGGCCGCTACCTTGCGAGCCTTAAGTTGGAGTTTCAGATGAACGTACCGTTCTTTAACTTTGGATAGCTCCTCTTGAATGGAACGCACGTCCGGGGAGCGGATCATTTGTCCGCAAGGAATCTGAGAAGCTTCGACCGTCTCATCAAAGGGAACGGAGACTTGAGAGAAGAACGGATTGGCAGGGGGAGGAAGCTGATCTAAGGAATCGCGTTCCGCCGAAAGTTCAAGCACTTCAACGGCAGCGGATGACGGTTCCGCCAAGGGAGGCGAAGGGGAACAGGGAACCAGAATGGCGGTACCGTCCTTAGGCATTCCTTTTGCACGAGGCATGGCCGGATCGAAATGAACAGCGTGGAATGGTAGAGAAGAAAAGGTGGCCACGTCGGCTCCGCTCAGTTTATATACGAAAGAGGATACGCCGTAGAGCTGCGCAGTGGGTAGCGACTCGGATGGGCCGCCTCATTTTAAATTCTCTATACTGAACAGCATTTGAGAAGGAGAATGAAATTAAAAAAGGTAATGGATATTTTCAAGGCTTTCAAGGCAACTAGAAACAATGGACCAAGCAGGACTGGATCGTATAGCATGAAAACGCACAGCATGCTGAATAGCTAGCCGTCGCTGACGAATGGCCAAAGATGGCACCGAGGCTTCAGCACAGAGGCTGGCCACTGGAGATGTCAGAAATGCCCCAGTCGCCAGACGCAGACCACTGTGATGCAGTGTCAAACATCTGGAGAGTCGAGTCACTTGCTGAACCGTAGACCATGCATGTATAATCAAGTTTGCTGTGGACAAGGGCTCGGTAGAAGTGCAACATGGCAGCGTGATCGGCATCCCATAAAGTGCCCGACAGAAACCCCCAACAGATGTTAAGGGGGGACACTAGTGAAAATTTCAAACTTGATGCAGATGAACGAAATTTGTACCACAGTACTGGGTATGTTTGACTTCACCAAAAGTGGAAATTTGATGTCTTAATTTCAATTACAAGCACCGTAATTAATAAATTAGTTAAAAAAATTAGCATATCATAGTGCTCGCTGAGGAACGATATCTATCACCCTATTTGCTATCTAATCACCCTAGACCCTCTTTTAGGCCTACATGTGTTAGCTTATGGACCAAGGCACATACTAAGACCAAGAAATGCTTTATACAAGCTTTAGTTTTTGTTAGGGGTCATTTTAAGGCTGGTATTAATAAAGCACTTGTCACAATAGTTTATATAAAATGTTATTAACATTAAAGCAATTTTATTAGCCCCAGAAATCATGTGTCATCACGTTCTACAATTCCAGCAGCAAAAAAAGAGCCATCACTGAATACTCTAGCACGTTTCTACACTAAATAATAGATTTCCTAAGATATCGAGTACTGCGAAAATATGAATATGAGAAAACCCAAGTCAAAGTTAGCAAGTTTTAGTTCAGTCTTCTTTAATAATGTTTATATAATTGCTTTTTTTACAATATTCCCAGCCAGATTTAGGATTAACACAGGCAACAATGTGCAACAAAAACGACTTTTTGGACAAAAATTCATGTTTAACCACTAGTATCCGCCCTTAAGCGCCCGCAAAGCATTGTCTTTAAAACGGCGCAAGTGTGGAAGCCATGACAACCTGGAATCGAACACCGGACCCAGGAAACATGCCTGTGGGACAATAGGAATCCTGTGTGTGCCTGTCCCAAGTTCAGACAAGGACCTGGCAAAAGTGGACACACACTGTTTTGTCCAGAAAAAACCGGAAACCATTACTGATTGCCCAGCTCTGGACTTTAATTGCCCGCTGTAGCTGCCGCTCGCAGGTCTACATGCGAGCCGCTCGAAAACGCATGCCGAAGTCATTAACAAACAATGACTGGGGAACAGCAGCTTTCTGAACAATGGGGTTGATCCCAATGGCAAACAGGATGACACTAAGAACATCACCTTGAGGCACACCATTCTCCAAAATTTACAGACGGGAAAGAGTCGTCCCGACACGGACGCGAATAGAACGGCCCGAAGGGAAAGCGGAAAGGAACAGTGGCATCTGTCCCCTCAAGCCACAGATTACGGAGAATCCCCTAACGCCAGGTCGTATCATAAGCCTTCTCCAAATCAAAGACAACTTGAACCAGATGACGACGCAGGTGATAAACCTTCCTCACATCTGATTCAAAGAAACCAGATGATTGATGGTTGACCGAAACCATCGAAAGTCACACTAGGACAACATAAAAATCCCTGTGATTCCAGTACCCAGACCAACCTCTCATTGACCATCCATTCCATAAGTTTACAGACAGCTAGTCAGAGCGATTGGGCGATACCTGGTAGAAGTAAGGTCTTTGCCCGGTTTTACAACAGGAATAACCACTGCTGTCCTCTTACAGCCGGAATAGAGCCCTGTGTCCATACACGGTTAAACATCTCCAGCAGGAACTGCTGGGAAGCTAGAGGCAGGTGTATCAAAAGCTGATAGTTAACATCATCAGGCCCTGGGGCGGAGTTACATGACTTGACCAAAGCTGAAACGAAATCCTGCCTGGTAAATGGTAGATTGTACTCCTCTAGACTGTCGGAGCGAAACTCTTAGAGAGTGAGCCTCCTCTCTACGCTTCATCCCGACGAAACCAGGATCATAAAGGTTATCACTCGAGACTCGCGCAAATGCAGTCGCGAGACAATCAGCAAAATCCCGCACAGAAGAGACCATGCATTCGTTACCCTTAACTGTAGCAAAACTTCCTCCGAAACATAAGCCGACCACGAAGCACGCCTAGCCTCGCGGATGACATACCTGGCACCGGCGCGACAGTGCTTAAAGGCTACTAAGTTTTCAATAGCCGGGCTACCCGGAAATGCACGCAATACTCGCTTGCGGGCCCGAATGGTTTCCCCGCAAGCCGGTGTCCGCCATGGAACAAGTCCTCGTCTTGGCTGCGTGAACATGCGCGGGATAGTAGCATGAGCAGTAGCAAGGAACACATCGGTGAAATGAGTGGAAAGGTCATCCACATCAGAAAAGTCCTCTACCGCACGTTGAAAGACCGCAGCCTCAGCAAAGGTTGACTACTCAGCTTGTTTAAGCACCCACCGGGCTGGCCTGGAAGGCACAGAACCGCCTTGTGTGGACAACACAATGGGGAGGTGATCGCTCCCATGCAGATCGGCAAGTGAAATGAACTGGGATGGCTAGCGACCAAAAGGCTAAGTCCACCGCTGACCAATTGCCAGTGGCCAGATTAGAGTGTGTCAAGGCTCCATCGTTCAAGATGCAAATGGACCCCGTCTGCATCCACTCCTCAAGGATCCTTTCCTTGTTGTCAGTGTTAAGTCTCCCACTGGACGTGGTGGCTGTTAAAGTCTCCCAGCAAGAGGAAAGGAGCAGGAAGTTGACGGACCAGATCTTCCAGGTCACCAAACCCAAAGACCTCATCCGGTGGCAAATAAAGCGAACAGACTGTAATATCCAATCGGAAAGAAACTAACGGCTACGGCCTAAACTAGTGTGCAGAGGCACACTGGCATGTGGCAGAGAATGGTGAACCAGGACCGCACCCCACCATGTGCTTGTGGCACAGGGTTGGCATCCAGACGGTAGACAAGAGTAATCCCGAACAACCGGATTATCCGATGCCTTGAAGCAAGTCTCCTGCAGGCAGCAGCACAGAGGTCGCCATTGCGACAAAAGTAGCCTCAGCTCTTCTGCATGGGTCCGATGACCTTGGCAGTTCCACTGAACGATGGTATGTGCAGTCACTAGGGAGGACTTAAGATCGAATCCTTCCCCGTAACCTTTCCTCTGGCGATCAGAAAACATCTGAATCCTCACCTGAATCAAAAGTTGTAATGAGGTCTAGAACGAAGTTATCCTCGGAAGGAGGGAAAAGCTCCGGAAAATTGGACCAAGAAATCTCTCCCTGCATCATGGGCAAAGGTGGATCAGTTGTCAAGGGGATGCAACGGTCCCCCTCAGCTAGCTAGCCATTTAACGACCGCATCACCTTCTCTCCAAGTGGTGAGGTCCTCATTGGAGGTGTGGATACTGTATCAGCAGGAGCCTTCTTTTGACGTTTTCTGTGGTGCACTCTGGGCGGGCGGAGACTTTAACCTGAGGCTTTAACTGAAGCTTTAACCTGCTTGGGAACAGTAGCAGTAACAGGAACAGTAGCAATCGCAGGCGGGCAGAAGTCGATGGCAAAGCAGCAACCCGGTAAGCAAAAGACCCTGCAAAGATGGATGTTGCTGGATCAACAAAGTAAGAAGCTTACCTACCGTCATCGTCAAAGACCGGAGCTCAACGTGCAAATCTGCCAAATCAGCAGACTCACTAATTGGGTCAGGCATTGGCGGACATCATTGCCGGTGCCGATAGTTTGGCCTTCTTTCGGGCCTTCGAGTAGGAAAGCCCGTCCTTCACCTTAGTTCCTGCACTGATCGATGATCCGGTACATAAACACGTCAGTCCCGTGAAGAGAGCTGGTGCTGACCACCGCAGTTGACGTATTGCTTCAGGCCAGCAGTCAGTGCCTTCATGGGGTGCCTGAGCACAGCTGACACAGGTATGCTTATTTTTTCACGAGCCGTTGGTATGGCTGAAGCGTTGACAGCGGTACCACCGCATCGGATTTGATACGTAACACCTGACCTTCAACCGCAGGTAACCGGCAGTAATGTGCTGCGGAGCAACCCGCATATCAAAGGTCAGGAAAAAGGGGTCAGATGGTTGGGCACCATTTCTTGTCAATCGCCGCACAGCCGTAACGCCTTGTTGATTTGAAGTCGTCCAGGATGACACATCACTGGAACTCTTCAAATCAAAGCACGTCACGACTCCCCTGCTGCTGTTCAGGGTATGATGCGGCTCGACACGCACTGGGCACGATCCTAGGTCACTCGCCTTCAAAAGCCTCCTTGCCTGATTATCATTGGCAATCCCCACAAGGTATCCACCAGCACGGAGCCGAAAGACATCCTTGGGATCAGGGCTTTGTGTACTGCAAATGGAACGAGTGTGTGACATCTTGGACGTCGCTTGTCACCACCAGGAACTTCAGGACTTGGTCCAGATTTTTACTAGGTTCTGTTAACTGGGCACTAGGCTCTGGCGCTTGCTAGTGTGGCAAGGAAAGGGAGAAAATTGCAGGGGGAGGGGGAGAATTTGCCATTTAGTGCAAAAATGAGGCCGCGTATCCATGGCCCTGCAGTAGGAAGCAAATACAGCAGTCTATCTCAGTGAGGTGAGAGTCTAAGCATGCCAATGGCGAGGGCACCAAGGGAGCCGTACACACCACCTCCCTCGATAACCCAAACAATTTGGGACCGTGATGCAGATGGATACAGCAAAAGCCGCGTCCCCACATCGACAGGACCCACAAGGTCATAACAAATTGACCTTGGGCCGGCTCGCCCAGACCACCCGCCCTCCAGAATAAGGAGCCAAAGCTTGAAAGCCAGGGTCTCCGCCTTCATGGATTACAGCACACGGCCAACATGCTGGGGGATGAGGATGAAAAGCCCAATGGCCAGAACGGGCAAATCGGAATCAAACCCAAAAGGGGATTCAAACCGCCAAACATCCGCGAAGCAGCCACCCCAGGCCCGGTTTGTCTGGATGTCCCTTCACCTCTTTCTGACTAGTGCTTGCGACAGGTGTTTAAAGGGCCCCCCCCCCCCCCATACACGCCGTAGGTGCACTTGCAAACAGTAGTGTTGGGCCGCTAGTGTAAAAGACGGACCAAAAACCCTCCGCCCTGGGCACACTAGGATTCCCTTTTAATCGCCTTCTACGACACACAGGAGTACGGTGGGCTTATTCTACCCCCAGTTCACTGGCAGACCATTGATTGGACAAGAAATGGGTGACCTTACAAATTGTTATCAAGGTCAGTCAACTGCTAACTTCTTAAATATGCATCACACACCACAAGTATAAATTAGGAATAGGTAGGGAACAACAAGACATTACCAATGCAAAAAAAAAAAACGAAAATCGGACCAGATTTGCAGGACCTATGACATACTGTTCGTAAAATGGCTACTTTCGACCCCTGAATGGCATTCCATTTAAACACACTGTCATGCAGGGATGCATCACGCTACTGCTAGTCGACCTCCTTGGTAATACTGCCGTTGTATGGAAAGGACCATTTTATTCCGGGGGATTATATTTTGCAGCAGACAAAATATGTTTATGCATGTTTTTACGGCTTGGCAGCTAAGTTATGCATAACCTGTGTAAACTGATCTTTCCTGTTTTAGCCTTTATTTTGAGCGCCCCGATGGAACCCGAAAAAAAATCCCTTGTGTGGGGGCATGTAGAAGCAGTCCGCACGAAAACTGGCTTCTGACCTTTTTTTCATTTGCGCACACAGCGCTCGGTCTCGTATAGGCCTATAAGCGGTACCATAACTAAAAAGGTTGCATCTTCATGAAAAATGAACCAATTCAGCTAGAATTTCTTTTGGTTAATAGCCCAACTCATTGGCTACAATTCTGCAGGAACAGATCACGAAAAATTCATTTCCATTTAATTTTTACAGCGTCCAGAAAAACCTAAAAAATGCGTAAATGCAAACGGTGCGAGTAGCCATTTTTCGCAGCTTGTAAATATTGTTAACTACTCTTGAATATTTCTTTGGGCATAAAGCCATCCAGTTTAGTGTACGTTTTAGTGGGCAAAAATGTTGGCATCCAAATGCCTTCTAGGCAGCAGTGACAATCTTTGTTTTTATGAAAATGTTGACGACCTTCCCTTTTATTTACGGCTGTGAATAATGATGCTCCCAAACCAATAATGCGTTTTAGCATTTAATATAAACTGGAAGATTAATCCTTTGACTAATGCTTAAAATTTTATCCCATAAGCCCTACAGTCCCGGCAACGTTAGATACATGTACCAAACTGTAGCGGACAGCGTGCATCTTGTTTATTTTCAGAGATCCTCCATCCTACTGCAGTGACCCATCCATAGCCTTCAACTCCAAATCCATCCTTCTATTAAAATTGTAAATATTCAATCTACAACTCTCAGTTTAATTTTAAACTTTAAAAACTGTTTGCCTAACTGATATAATGCAAAGCAGAATAGCATGCGGGAGCCTACCTCCAAACGGTTCCAACAGACGTTTTTCAGCCACTCAAGAGAGCAGCAACTCCAACCAATCAGGTCTACACTCAAAGTCTCTCTTTTTCAATAGCCACCGTTACAGTTACACCGTTACAGTCTCCTTTAAAGCCCTCACGTGGGGTAGGTTGGCTCATGAGAAAGCACATTTAGGACTCCAGGTAGGAGAAAAATCCAGCCAACCTGCCTTGATGGAAAGCTCTCGCCTCGGTCCGCAGGTTACGTAACCCATACATACTGACTTCCAGCATGTAGTCAACAGCACAGCTCCGACAGCGAATCTAAGGGTCACTACGACAGTTGGGATGAGGATTCTGAAGGTCCGAATGTTGCCATGACGGGCACTGTAGTGGATAGGTAAGTAGTGGAAACTTTTAACCTTCAGGAATTTTTTACTAAAATTTTTAATTTAAAATAACTTACAACTTGTTTTTCTTAGATAGCTGTTGTTATTTTTATGTTGGACTTTGCCATTGGTATTTCTGACAGCAGTCCTTCATAAAGTAAGGGTTTGTCTGTTCCCTTTCTAAAAGATTTTCGTTTCTTGTTTAAGGAATCTTCAAGCAACTTGAATCTTAAATAATCCAATCCTTTAGGTCTGGTAGCATTATTAATGGAGATGAAACTACTAAGGTAGAACCCTGGTAATCCTAGCCTTACTCAAAGAGGAAAGGTGTTATTCATAAAGTATTTTGTCTAACCATAAAAAGCTGTTGTATTTAGTGTATGTTCCACTACCTGAAACAGTGAGTTATTTTTTCTAATTGAAACTGTTGTAATTTAATCTTGGAACTCAAAGAGTAGTTCTGGTCATGAATTTAACGTAATAATTCTTGTTGTATTTAGCCAAATGCTAGTTGTCTTGCAGTGTTCTTACATGTTCTTAAAATAGAAAGACGAGTTTGAAACCACGTTTTGTTTCCCAGTATTGAGATTAAGTTGTAGTGTTTAACTCTTAAAACTTTAAGTGTGCTGAACTTCATAACCCAAATATAAAAAGATAATGGGTCGGTTATAAAAAAAAAAGTTGTCAAAAAAAAATCGGTCGTTATGCACGTTTTTAAGGAGTTAATTATATTACCACTGCCCGTTTACGTACTACATGAATGTGGTAAATATATTATCAGAGCCTGTTCTAGTTATACAGTTACATGTTCGAAATTTCAAAAAACAAACTTTTTTCATCTTATTTGCAGTGGAAGGCTTTGAAACATGGCACTGCAGGTCATCTTGGTTCTTTACTGCATATTTTGGCACTATAGAACTTGCATCTTAAGTATGACGTCATCAAACAATTGGCAATTTTCCAACCCTACCCCTTCGTTGTCAATTGCGTAACCATTTCCATTATTATGTCCTATTAATTTTATCTCCCTCCCACAACAGTCACCAATCGTCATCCAAAGGCGGTGCTCCCCCCCCCCTCTTAATGACATATTACTTGAACGCTTCCTAGGTAGGTATTGCCACGCCCTGCCACCAAAATGCGGTATACACGCAAACTGTTGCTTACAACTACTAATTAATAAGTAATAATTTAAATACCGTAGTCCCATTGTTGAAAGTCTTACGCTTGTATTACAAAGATTCAGAATTATTACCAACTGCAACTGATTTGCAAGCAGTAAGAGTAATACCACTATAAGCAAGCAGTGGTGATATATTTACCACTTGCATTTTTCACAGCAGCATGTGAACAGGCAGTGGTGATATATTTACCACTTGCATTTTCAAACAGTATCCATATAATTATTTCTAATTAAAACTTTAATTATACACAGACGTGAGCTCTAAACCATCAATTCTCATTCAGCACACAAAAAAACCACATATCAGAATTATTCCGAACGTACAAGAAACTTGTACCATGAACGTACTGGTCACCCAAAAATTTTAAGATCCAAAATGACAAAACCATGGGGTCCTTCCAATCTGGTCGACAAGCAGCACCATCCAACGGTGTTTTCAACAACTACTATTCTCACTGCTGTTCAAGCAGAAATGGTAATACATTTACCACAGCTCCTGAAATAATTTTTTTTGAAAGTGATAACATATTTACCAAAGCCCGTTTAAGGATTAATTAATCAAAAGCAATTTTTATTTAAACATAAGAAAGTAAGGCAAATTAACACACCCACCGTGGTGGCAGCGACCATGAGCTTAGTTTAACTTAAAGTAACCTTTAGCTAGGACGCAAATCTGGCCAACTTGGAGTGAAAATGAGCAGTGTTTTTACTCCACAAAAGTAAAAACTGACACTATCGAAGTTTGAACTAAAACCACAAACACTAGACTAGCAGTTCTATCTCAAGCACCTCCAGGACAGACAGTGCCGCTACAGCGGGGCAAAACAGTGTCTCATTACGTACCAAGTTATGGTTGAGACTGGGTGTAGAACTTGAGGCCGATGAGCGATTTGTCACATGCCAGGTTACGATAGAGACGAGGAGCCAAAGGCAAAGACAGCCAGTGTCTGGAAGAGCTTCACTGGAAACGTGGGTTAGACGAGTGTCAAATGTCGGGAAAGAGCGACGTGGAGAGGTCAGGTGGAGGAAAAACGAATGACGAATGCTCTCACGAGCTCGCATTTATAGGGAGGACCGCGTCACGCATGCACGGTGGGGTACGCAGCTGGTGGTTACTTAGCACTGAAAAACCTCCAGGGAAACAGCATCGTTTGAGGAACTAGTCAAAATAAGCATGTTCTAGTTTTTTCCAGTAACAAGAATGAATGTTTGGGAGGGGAGGGGGGGGGGTCAACCAGGATTACGTGCGGTTGATACCGAACCCTAGGCGATGTAAAAGACGTAGAGTGAAATCTCTGTTGTGGAGTAACTGAAGGCAGTTTTGATGAGGGAAAAGGCGGTCGTTGAGATTAGTGTTTGCTCGAACCTGGTGTTGATGTAAAACGGCCAGAACGGGTTTGAGAACTGAGGTGAATATGCGTGGGCTGGGGCCGTACGGAGACCGAAAGAAAGGCATTGGAACTTGTATACCATGTTGTCGCAGATAAACCAAAAGAGGTGCCGGACAGACATGTAGGGGGATGTGAAGATATGCGTTCGCAAGATATATAGAAATAGTCCAGTTGTACGGTAAGAGGGTCGAGCGAATGGTTTCCACTGTCTCCATTTGAAAATGAGGATTGTCGATAAAACGATTTAGGGGTCAAGATTGAAAATAAGGCGAAAGTCTCCCGTTTTCTTGGGACAAAGAAAAATGAATCTGTAAAAGTCCAGTCAGTCCAGATTAGGAGCTACCTGTATCGCACTTTTTTGCTAGTAGACCGGAGATTTCTGTCGAGAGAATGTCTGGAAGGAGGAGTTGCCGAGAGCCACGGAGGAGATTAACAGCAGCTGAATCAAGAATTTTGGACAGAAACTGTCGGTTATAATGTAAAGCACTGCAGGTCTGAGGTGATGACCTTCCAAACGTGGGCTTAAAACGACGACCCCCCCCCCCTCTTCTGGATAGTGAAGGGAGTAATTGTCAATGATTGGGTCGAGAGCGTCGCCGTGAGAAGGTTGGCGACCGCGTCTCGTGGCCCTACCTTGAAAGGGCTGTTGTTCTGGGCGGAGCGTAGTGTTGTCTGTTGTTGCGACAAACCGTATGTTGACAGACCCACGTGTTGGCTGGGTCACTGGGTAGACGAGGTTTCGGCTTGCAGGTAATGTCCAAATGCGGGGCCAACTTGGGGATGGGGCCAACTTGGGGATAAGGCCGCGACAAAGCGTATTCAACTCATGGAGAGACTGATTCGTAAGAATATGACGCGTGGAATCGTGAAGATTGGGGGCCGTGTTGAGGACCACATCCCGTACGAGTAATGTTGAAGTAAAAAGGGCTCTAGCGAACCAGTTCATGGAATGATATGTGCTTTGCGAAACACCTGGCTCATAAGGGAGGTTAACTCTTGCATCTGGTTAGGAGAGGGATCCGTAGCAAGCGTCTCGTAAGGGGCATTGGCGGCCGTACTGATTAAGTCAGCCTGTGAAGCCGCCCAGAGACCGAGACGAAGGAGTCGGTTATTGTCACAAAGAATTGATGAGGGAACCGATACCTGGCGGGGAAGAAAGTGAGGTACCTTAGACCATTCTGAGGTCAGCCGTGAGAAACTCGGACTGAGGGTTATGTGTCAAAATTCCTAGGGTTAGCAGTGCCTTCCCCCGTAGGTCGGAATGCGCCTCCGGTGCATAAGAGAGTAGTCAGCAATGCAGTAGACTGGCCAAGAACCGGCTGCTGGCAAGGAAGGCGGTCCCCAAGCCCGAACCAAAGCCTGTAGAAAGGCCGCAGTTCTTGCTTTGCTCAGAAACTTGAAGAGATGGTTTATACAAAAAAAACAGTCTAGTATGTCTTCTACGATTTTCAAAAGGTCTGGAAGTGGAAATCTTGGAAGGATCCAGATTCCCGGGAAAGGATAGATCAAAATACGCACAAGTAGAAGGTAGGTAGGTCTTCTGAAGCAACCAATGGAACCGGTATGCTGGCAACAGATGCTGAATCGTCGGAAACGAACAGATCGTAATGCAAGGGTCGGGAACCAGGAGGAACTGTAGGAACAGCTAATGGCCTGGTGGAGTATGAGTGACCGGCATCGTCACAAGATATGTGCTGTTTCTTGACAGTGGAGGCCACCCAGGCTTCGGTAGGGTCAGGTGCCGCTGGTTCTTTGCACTAAGAGCGGTTCATAAGAGCGTGTACGGTTCCTTGGAAAGAGAACCGTCATCTTGAGTGGTTAGCGGAATAGATTGGGAACCGTTGGAACGTCGAGAGGAGGTAGAGGACAAGTCTACTGGACCGTCTGGTGACTGTTGGCGGGCGTTTTCGGCCGCCACACGCAGATTCTTAACCTGAAGCTTAATCCTCTTAGTACTACGGGCCGAAAATTCGGCTGGGAAGAAGCTGTTGCTTCAGTCCTAGCGGCAGAATGATTGGCCCTAATATTTGTCGTTAGCTGGCCGCTGATTGGTTACTTGCCGGCAGCTACTTTTTTTCGACCAATCAGCGGGCACCTTTACCCTTTTATTTTCCGTCACAATTTGTATCGAGGGCTATCTATCATTGGCTGGAAGCCGAGCAGTTTCAAGCAACCCTACACCAACGTCTTTTATCTATGAAGGGAAGGCTTCTCCTGCAGGCAAAAAAGTGGAGCGAGTGGAGATCAACAAAACAGCGACAACGATTCAGATGGAAGTTTTTACGGCTTTCATGAAGATATCCGGAAATCAAAAGAAAGCGTAGAGGAATGGAAATACCTTTATTGCAATCGTGATTCTGATGTTGACAACAGTATTTTGGTTGAAGAGGAGGATGAGCGTGAAGCACTTACTGATGACGATGCGTCCGATTCCAACATGGCGGACAATGAAAATCAAAACGTGGTTTTGGACGACGATGATGCCAGTAATCTTCTCTATTCAGTGCCAAAGTGGAAGAAATTGACAAATGTGCCGGAAACTGAAGCGTGTAGCCAAACTTTACGCAATTTCAAGAGGTGGGCAAGTTGAAATTGATCTCTCGTGTACTCGTTCTCATATAGACTTTGCCAAACTTTTTTTTTACGACGCACATGTTGGAACATACTTGCGTGGAATCAAACTGATACGCAACTAAAATAAACACGGATTATATTGCTTCAAATAATACCTCCAAATCTTATGAACGTTTGCGGAAATGGTGGAAGGCAACTAATGGTATGACTATGCCTAGACTAAGAGCAGTTTTATCGTTAGTTCTGAACATGGGTTTAGTATGGAAACCCAACATGAAAGATTACTGGAACGCTACTGAAAAATTACTGCCAACACCTGGTTTTGGATCAGTCATGGCACGTGACAAACTTATGTTTTGCTTGTAGAATAACAAAAAAATGGAAAAAAAAAGGAGGAAGGCTACGACTCGCTATTCAAAATTAGGCCTATACTGACGATGGTGCAAGACATTAAAAAAAAAAATCATTTTGCTGGCTCCCACGTCTGGCCGGCTAAAAATGGTTTCTTTTACGTAAAAAGTACAATACCTGTCAATTTAGGATTGTCTCGATGCTGTTTTGCTTAAGATTTCTGGGCTCTTCAAACCAGCCAGGCTCGGGAACCCAACCACGCATGCGCGACCTTCCTAAAAAAGGCGGCAGCCACGAGAGTTTGCCATGATTCTTTTGTCTCACACGATTGTCCGTAAAGTGACTCGAGAGGGGAGGCAGGGTGGCCCCTAAAGTATTGCACTTTTTTTCGCAAAAGAAACGATTTTCAGCCGGCCAGACATGGGGGCCGGCAAAATGGGCTTTCTTATTGCTGGAAAAAGTCCAATACCTGTCAATTTCAGCATTGACAGACCGACCTCGTCAAACTTGGTGGCGGGTACCTTATGAGCGAGTTCCCTGGGGTTCCGAGGCTGGCGTACCTTTGATTCCTGGCTTGCGTTAGCACTCTTGACGGGTATCATGTGCAAAGGGGCTGGAATGATTTGGGAAGTCGAATGGTCGTCTTGGCGAGAAGTGTTGTTATTTTAGAAAATCGCTTTATCGGACTGTTGAGGACCTCCGTGGATGATACTCGTCCTTGAGTGCGTTGTAACTTCAGTAGGGTTGCATCTTGATGACAAGATTGGATGAAGTGATGTGGTGTTATTGAGGGGTCATCTTGAATTGATTGTCGTTTGATGGTCTGAAGCCGGGCTTTTGGAGCAGATGGTCAGCCCCGGGGAGCGGAGAGTGCTGCAGTTCTAGTTTCGTCGGAATTTGTCGAAACTAAAGCAGCCCAGGATGAACGGGAGTTGGAAGGTTAGCTGGCCGGTGAAGTCTGTCGAAAGGGGTTTAGCCCTCCGGCGGTATTGATTGGTTGTTTCAAGGTGTAAGCAGAGACAGTGCAAGGTCTGGTTTAACCGAAACGAAAGCAAGATGGAGGATAGAGGTTAGCCAACACAGGCTGCAGAGATGGCAAAGCCGATGGAGTCCGATATCAGTCGGGACGATGCGAAGGCGAACTTTCGGAAAGGTGGGCCATTCCCGGGAAGCGACGGGGAAGGGGCCATGTTGTCTTCGTTGAGTGGTCTCCATCGTTGTTGGAGTCAACCGGAGCGAAAGCAAGCCGGGAGAATCGGGTTGGCAAATTGTTGTTTGCCGAGGTGGTGAGGCTGGTGAAGTTCTAGAGCTGTCGGAAAGGTGGGTCGTTACCGGTTGTCGGGATTAACCAGAATGAAAGCCGACAGAGAGGGTTGGGTTTAGCTGACAGCAGCTGCCGGGGCAGTGAAGTCAGTTGGGACAACGAAAGCCGAGCCGTTGGAACGATGTCTTCCTTGAGTGTGTGGTCGTTTTCGTTGTCGGAATCAACCAAAACGAAAATCCAGCCGGGAGGGTCGGGGGTGGCGGTAAGTTTGTCGCAAGTTTGTAGACGTTAAGTGGCAATGGATGGCGGCACGTCCAGTTCAGAGCGGTCAAGGAAGTGAGCTGGCGAAGTGGGTGCCAGCCGTTATCTTTGGCGTGATGGTGGCAACAAGGGGTCGAAAGCAGCAATATTGATGTGAGAGCCGGCAGCCACAAATGGGTACCGGTTTGGCAGGTCCATCCTGTCGCACGTGTGTTGCGGCGGACGGTTAAGGAGCAGGAGAGCGGAGGGACCGATGGGCCGGTGCGAAAGCTTGAAGGTTATGGTCTGGGCAAGTTCTTCTGCCTGGCTTTGGGTTCCGGTGTGTTGCTTTACGGCGGGCCGGTATGAAAGCTTGATGATTGTGGTCTGGACAGGCTCATCTGCTTTGTTACGAGTCACGGCGTGAAATGTTGCTTTGAGATGAAGTCCTTTAGTGTTTGAAAATTTCTCCGAGGGTTTGTAAGTTGAAGGCTTCTGGAGATTGTCGGTCGGTTTGAAGTGGGTAGGGCGAGTTGGCGTCATGCCAAGGAAGGGAGCCGTTGTGTTTAACGGAATGGTCGGGTTATCACCGTTGACGTACGTGAAGTGGATTCTTGTTCGAGACGAAAGCATAGGTTAAATCGGGAGTCGAGGTGCTTCGTTCCGAGGTTCAGCCGCGGCGGGAGAAGGTGAGCCGGTTGGCGGCTTAGGTTTCTTGGCCGCACGAGGTTAAAGCTGGAGGGGCAATTGCGGCTCTCGTGGCTAGTAGTCGAGGTGATCCAATCTTGGGTGTGAGCCCGGCTTTCGGTTTGCGTCCGAGTGCTTTCGAGTGGCGGCTTCGAAGAGTTGGTCGACTTCGCTGTGCATCACGGCTTGGCCTCTTCGAGACGAAATGGACGAGAGATCAAGCGGTGAGGATGGAGTCGCGGTGGCTGAAGCATTGCGGCATATTGACTGTGGTGTTTTTGCTTGATTGGAAAGACTCTGGCTGAATGGTGAGGTGGAGATCGTTGCCCACATTGCGTCCGAAAGGGTTCCTACGTCGTCGGGGGGAGCAGCGAGGTCGAGATCCGACAGCCATCGGTGTCCGAGGAGGGGTGTCGAGACGAAAAGAAGAGCGGTAGCATAAGAGCGAGCGATATAGGAAGCGGGAGCCTCAGGTGTCGTGGACATTTTCGGAAGGTGAATTAATGAAGTAATTTTATGCCTGTGCTCACAAAAAAAGTGGTTCTCTACACTTCAGGACCAATGACGCGAGATTACCATTGTAAAGGTAGGAGATATTTTTTTGCTTTTACCGTATTTCCTGTTGTGCATTATTTGCTAAGGCTAGCCAGCCGGGGAAAAACCTACATAATAAGAGAAGTCAAGTTTTCTTTTGAAGGTTTTCTTTTCAGGAAGTTTTCATATTTTCTTTTCAGTAAATCTTATTTTTTTTTTCAGGAAGTCTTACAAAAATTTTCAAAACTGTTTACTTACCTTCTCCCGCGACCCCCCCACCAAAAAAAAATTAATTGTTAATCCTTGAAGAAACTTTGCCAAATATGTATTAAAAAAATCAAAACCAGATATTCTGAAGTTGACTTGGATTGGTAGTATACAACCAAGCAGTACAGGTTGTGTGTCACTAAACTAAGTAAATAATTGCTACATTTAGTTAACCATTGTAATAATAAAATTTAAAATAGACTTTTTAGTTTAATTGGGTAACAAACCCTAGTAGGCATCCTCCATAAGCCAAAAAAAAAAACATTTCCAACAGCAACTGCAAGCATTCATCTTGCAGATTTCCATAGAGGCCTTGCCAACATTGAAAGAGGAGGGTTAGGCCCCATTTATAATATGGATTTCGACGCGTATGCGTGACGCTCGGCGCGTGAAGCACGAGTTTTTCCCATGGTCAACGCTTAAGCGCGAGCATTTATAAATGTGGACCAACGCGCACGTTTTGCTATTTTCAAGCGTCACGCGAATATCTACTGGACTGTGATCGGTGAGCGCCAAGCGACGCTCGCACGCTTAGTTGTTGCATGCTGGGATAGGAAAATGGCGGCATTAACGGATTCTATCGGCGCCACAAGAAAGGATTAACGTGGTGTGCTAAAAGATTGAATGCTCAAAATAAACGGTCAAATATCTTAATTACAGTGACCTTGAGCCGAATGGCATCGAATCTTGCCGTTGTAGAAGGGGAAGTTGTGAAACAGCATAATTGGATCGGAGTAGCGGTCGGCATTAGCCTGCTCAAGCGTTTGATTTGGAAATGAAAGAGCGTTTGCCTGAGCGTGACGATGTCACGATCGGGCCAAGCAGACTGTCCACGCGCACTGCTTTGCTCATGAACTGGCGTACGCGCCGACCGTCGAGCATCACGCGTACGTGTCGAAATCAATATTATAAATGGGGCCTTAGGCCTAACCAACATGGAAAGATAGGGTTGCAGTGCAGCCCACCAGAGAAAGATGGCCAAGAACAAATTGATTTATGTAGGTGCACCCATAATTATTTAATTACAGCAGAACAAATGCATATTAAATCGTAAACGTGGGCTCTATGGGTTCCTAAAAGGTCACTGATTACATTGAAATTTTTGAAACGTGTTGTTCCTGCATTTGAAGTTGGTCAAATTCTGCATCAAAGAGTAAAAATGTTTTTTCTGATGTATTTGATAAGCATTTTGTAACTTTATGATTTTTTTTTCATCCTTAGTATTGTAGCCATGTGTGTACCTTTATCAGTGCTGTGTGCTTCATTTCATCCACTTTCCAATGGTGTATAATACTGCAGAAATAAGTAAAAATAAACTATAGAAAAAAAATATTTGATTGAGTTAGTGTAGATGTTTGCTTGCTGCTGAGAGGAGCTGGGCACAATGAGTTTTTTTGAGGGAAATTGGTTGGGCACCATTAGGTTATTATGAAAGGGATCGTAGATCACACAAATGTTATAAGACAATCTTTCAAAATTTACTACAACGCCTTTATTGTGTACTACTAGATCCTTGAGAGAATGGTTGGTTTTTTGGAAAACTGACGGGCGTGTTACCACTATCCTGTCTGGAGAAGGCATCACAGTTGCAATTTTTAGGTTGAATCAGACACCTACGAAGACGAAGCTCTGGGCTGGAATGAGACAGGATTTTGGTAAATTCACCCCGAATCCCAGGCTGGAGAGAAAATCAATTGTCTCGTTTCGATTGGAGATTAATTGTTGTGGGTCCTGGTTGGTTAACAACCAATCGTGCAGGCAAGCACTTGCTTCTATTTGTTGTTGATGTAGTTTTGCAAGAATTGGGTTTAGAATTAGTGTGAATATACTGGGTGCAAAATTCAGGCCAAAGGGAAAGCAATGGAATTCGAAAACCTTGTTGTTACATGTGAAGCGGAAGAGATGGTAAACTACGGCATGCAGGGGGACATGAAGGTACGCATCTAGTACGTTTATGGAAATTATCCAATATTCTTTTTGAGAGACAAGGAAGTTGATTCCAACGTTTCCATCTTGAAATGGTCATAGGCCATGTATTGATTTTGGTATGAGAATGAAAATCAATTGCTCTCCTCCTGACTCCTCGGCGGTGTCTTTTAGACCCATGATGGGACGAAGATGCAGAGCGTTTGTCACTAGATGTCGCCTCTACCCATTCATCCGTTATTGCGTCTTTCGTGAACGTAGATATTGACGGGGGAGGATCAGGTGGCGGTTGGCGAAAACCAAAGTCGTACTAGCACGTTCAATAATGCAATGTGCTTCGATCCTGGTGATGGATTCAGCAAGCCGACTAGAGGAAATCGAGAACAAATCTTTCGGCGAATGAGGCGAGCGGGGTGTATTGAAGCCGTCGGACGATGCAATTTTAAATTGCTTCCTGAGTTGATAATTTTCTTTCGCCATTCGAAGGTGATCCTCAAAAGCGGCAAGGTCTGGAGGAGAGACTTCCCCTTGGATTGGCAAAGTGGTGGCCGTCTCGCCGGAGCGGTCAACAGGAGGTAATTCCGACAAAAGAAGCGGTTCATTTTGTGGGGCGCTACGCTGCAAAAGAACCGGCTGGATGAACGGCGTGTTGGCGGCATCGGAGTAGACAGACGCATCGGGAAAGGGCAAGGATGACGAATGATCGTCCATTGGGCCTCTTCTTACAGTAGAAAACTGGGTGAAAGATGACAATCTTCGGAGGAAAAGGGTGAAAGTGGGAAACGAAGTGGCGTGGAGACACGCTGGAGGAAAACTCCAGCTTTCCTTACTGTTTAAGCCAACCGTCGTCCGAAAGCGCTTTTAAAGAGGAGGGTTGTGCTCACGCATGTGCAATCGGGTTACGACGCTGGCAGCTAAGCGAAGAAACTGGAACAAGACGTGCACTTTTCATACAATGCGTTTAACTTAACCCTCTAATTCGCCTACCATTACCGGAACTTTTAACCTCAATTTCCAGAAACTTTCCAGTCTCTCACACTCGTGCATCAAAGGAGAAAATTCCTTTGCTTAATGACCCCTATACCAAGTTCTCTATGTCCAGGTTTCCGTATTGTGAAAATAGATAAACCAGGCACGTAAAAGTAACAGTATGCTATGACTGGAAAAGTGTGCGAAGGCGCAAACCTGAGGGAAGGGTACAGCAGCAAGCCCCTGGAGAACCCCAGGGGCTACACGTTTCCGGCCGACATGGCCTGACTTGCATAAGACACGGGGTGGGGCGATCCCTTGCGTCTCTCCCACCCCCACTCCTAACATTGGGGGTGCCTGTTCCATCAAAATTAACAGGCAAGTTTGAGAGCTGGCACTATCTCTCCATCCCTGTCGCATTGTGATTCAAAGGTACTGTCCATCGATCCAACCCTCGAATTGCTGTGACATTTTCTCCCCTGGTGCTAAAACCATACCAAAATATTACAAATCAAAACAACAACACTCTTACAGTATACCTGTACGCTTCCTAGTCGCCAAGTCTTATTCTTCTGACTGCTTGGCCGCACACATGAGATTGTGAGCGAGTGGGGGGGGCATCATCAGGGTGGCAGCCGCCAACCGGAACGGCCGCTCCTAGCACCTCTCGCGCTGCTGACACTCACTCGGTAAGGCTGTACCGATTAGCATTTTTTTTTTGCCGAACAGATTCCGATCTGATCAGCCACAACCTGATTGGTGTACCAATAAGATTTAACCGAACCAATCGCTGCTGATTTTTAACAATATTTTTTCTGGTTTACACAAACTTGTAGGCTAACAAATTTGTAGGCTAATGCAAACATTGGAATACATTTTTTTTCACCCAAATAAAGTAAATATTTGTCCGTTATTAACCTTAGCCTACACAATGTAAAACATGAAGGCCTAGCTTAAATTAAAACAAAAGGTAACAAAACATGTGGTGAAACAGAATTTATTTATCGTCAAGGGCCTGACAAAAATCGAAAATCTGAAGGCTTTTGTTCGCCGAACAGATTTTTACCGACCAGCACAAAATCTGTTCGGCTAAATCTGTTTGGTACAGCCTTAACACTTGGTAATGACGTCAACGGGAATTACCACCAAGCTCGGCCTACAACAGTCCACGATGTTTGGGCTGCATAGTCGCAACTAAACAAAGAACTCCTTGGGACCCGAAAAGGGGCGAGGGAAATCGCATGTTACCCCAAACCACTGCAAATAACGGCGTTGCTAAGGAAAACCTCCAACAAATGTTTATACGTATTCTCTTTGGATGGTAAACAATCGCATGTACGCTGTTCGCGCCGAAACAACCACCTTCAGAGTCTATCATCTAAGTTTCACGGCTCGACGAAACACCATTTCCAGGCAGAAATGACACACGGGATTGCCAAATAAAACCTTGCAACATCCACAAAGACGGTGATACTGTAGGTATAGTTCTCACCATCCAAGCAGTAATCACGAATCCAATGCACCATTTTTAAGCCTATAGGGTTGAGCAAAAAAACGATGCTACCATCTTGGTCGCGTCTATAAGAAACTGATGAGAAGCGGGAAAGGGGCGTCGCCTAATGGCGGTCATGCACCCCACAGAGCGCCATTGCAAGGGCCCAGAGTACATTACATTTAATTGAGGTTTGGACGGAAAGGATTTCCCAAACGGAAATTCTGGGTAACTTAAACTACGCTTAAGTCAAACTGTTACGCTGGCCTCGCTGCAGTTCAAGTCAAAGAGATTTCACTGTAACACGTGCCTTAAAGGTTTGTGATTTGCTCTGCCAGATATGGGGTTCTCCAGACCTTTTTCTGCAACATTATGGTAATGCATCTGGGTTATTCAACAAATTTCTTCCTGCATTTAATGAATCAAATCTTGTGGCAGTTGTTTTGATTTTATAAAAAAATTACAAACCTGGTCCTTGAACAGCTTGAGCCATACTGTTTGATTGGCTGGCCAATGGATCTCCAGGGCCGCCTTGCTGTGGAGTCATTGGACGGGTGCTGTGATTATTTGCTCTTAAAAGCTGCTGTTGCTGTGGCTGTTGTGAGACGGAACCTTGAGGTGTGCCCTGTTGCTGCTGAATTATGTTAGCAGGATACACTCCCCATTGCGGCGTTATGCCGTAGTACTGTGGAACGACGGCAGGACCTTTAAGTAAAAATAAATTCAGAAACGATAATTTTACAGTGTATGGTGTATTCAAGATAAGTTAAAGTTAAGATGCCAGCAATCAAGGCACTTTATCTAATAGAAATTTTATCCAAAAATATAGATGAATATAAGAATTGTTATTCAGGTTTAACGGTCTATTTCACAAAACCAATGCTTGTTTTTTGTTGCCTGCAATCAGAGTCACACTGTTATTATCCTTTTTTTAAATTTTACTTTTAATCGTCTTTTGTGCCCTCATAGCTGCAAGCTTCTCTCTTGCATTGGCTCCTCCTTTCTGTGATGCAGTGATCATTATCTGGGATACCTTCATATTTTTATTTTTTTAAACAGTTTGCTTCATCGATTCTTCCTGCAATACCTTTTGTGAGGCTACAGAAGAGACAGTCCGGTGCAATTAGGTCAGTTTGGAAAAAATTCTCATAAAGATGAAACTTGGCAGACATGCCCAGAAATACTCCCCGAGTAACATACTAAAAGTCCCCTAAAATCCCACTGGAGCTTTCGCCCTCTACCGGCTACCAAATTGTTTATTTTCCTAAATATCATACGAACTATTACTCTTACCGAAAATGTTATAGAGGCGTAAATTAAAGATAACAAAAATCTCTACAAGAAAGGTCCTTATAATGTTTTCGTGAAGACCAACCGTTTTTTTTTTTGCAATCAACTGGTATTTCTATGTTTTTTTTTTTTAGATGTAACCCCCTAACCGTCAACAAATCAAAAGCATAATGTGAAGCAAAACATTCAGCACACAAAATTGATGTACATCTTTTACGTAAAAGCAACTCAAAAATCGTATTTAAAGTATATCACCCTTAATTTGCGGGAAAGCTCCTTTTTTTCAACTGGTTGTTATAGGGATTTTCGTGTTCAAAGTACTCTTGCAAGCCTCTAATAGCTCTTTAAGTGGACATGTTTACGATTTTCTGAAAGGTGGGGATCTAATCTTTACACCAATCCTAACGAAAATTGTTCAGCTTAGATAGGGATCGTCCTACACCCATTTAAAGGTGAAGAGGCATTGGTGTAGCAGAGAAAGCGTATGTTGATTTTCTAATTCGAAGCGCTTTTCAGAGCCCTCTAATAGGCCAAAACGGACATGCTAAGTATTTTCAGAAAGGTGAGGATCTATTAATTTTCACCAATCCTAACCGAAATTGTTTAGCGTCGATACAAATACAAGTATGACCACTACAATGGCATTTTGAAACAAACTAGCCGCTACACCAATTAGAGCTACACCTTAAAAGAGGCGTAAGGACAGTCCCTATCTAACCTAAACAATTTCAGTTCGGATTGATGGAAAGAATAGATCCCCACCTTTTAGAATATCCTAAGCATGTCTATCTCGGACTATTAGAGGGCTCGCAAGTGCACATTAAATTCGAAAATCAGCATACTCTCTCCCCGCTACACTATTACCTCTTCACCTTTAAATGGGCGTAGGACGGTCCCCACCTAAGATTAACAATTTTTGTTAGGATTGATGTAAAGATTAGATTCCCCACCTTTCAGAAAATCCTAAGCACGTCCACTTCGAGCTATCAGAGGGCTACGAGCACTTTGAACACAAAAATACTTATAACAACCAATTGATAAAAAGGAGCTTTCCCGCAAATTAAGGGTGATACCCTTTAAATAAGATTTTGGGGTTGCTTTGGGGGTTGCGATTTTGGGTTGCTTTTACGTAGAAGATGTTTATCACTTTTGTGTGCTGAATGTTTTTGCGTCACATTATGCTTTGATTTGTTGGCAGTTAAGGAGTTACAGCTAAAAAACAGAAATACCAGGGTACGGCCTGGTTGATTTCTATTTTTATTACCTAACCGAAAACATTAATTACCTGATTGTTTCTTAGATAGCAATTCCTTCCTTTTTGAAATCTCAACCCATAGCGATGAAAACGTGGCTTCCCTGCCGTACTCTTAGCTCCCTTCCACGCATGCATGCATGCCTCTATATAAAGCGCCCGAGTCGAACTGGCTTCATCTTTTTTCCACTCAGGGTTCACCTTGGCAACCGAGATGGGAGGCCTGGTGGGTGAAGGTAATGTTATGCAATCGGTTGGGCAACAAAAACAAACCTGAAGAAAAGGCCCTCATGCTTCATGGGAGGACAGATTGGAGCCTGTCGCCAATGAAGTGGGTGTGGTTGAACAAGGAACAGTCAAACCAAGAGGGGGCCTTGTATGGAGATGTAGTCTTGGAGGAGACCGGATGTGTAACTCGGTGAAGGAGTAGATGAGCATGGATGGCGACCGTATTCAGTGCAAGGTACAATGAAAAAGGTAGGCATGCAACATGACGTTTCCAATGCCTTGCACAGGAGGACTGGAAGGTTCCAACGACGAGGCGACTGTCTTGACTGATGAGGCAACTGCATAGAGAAGTGTCATTCCGGCGACTGGTGATCAGGAAGCAGGGCACAGAAGGCCTGGGCGCAGGAAACAGACGAGGCGGTCGCACTGGGCGATCGTGTAGCACAGGAGTCTAAGGGTTTTAGTGCAGTCAACACAAACAGAAGGACCTAGCATGTAGGACTGTTGAGAAGCCAAGCCCACAGCGCGGGAACTGGAAAGAGGGGTTGACGGTAACGGAGAACAGGTGCTCAGCGATTTGAGGAAGGGACTGCACAAGCGTAATGGTCAGGGAGTTCTTAAGTTCCGACGTAAAGACGTAAGGAAAGAAAGAGATGAAGGCAGAGCTCGAAAACTGAGCGCGATGCTTTGTGCCATTCGATGACAGTCAGCACAAGGAACCGGTCAGAAGAAAACTCTTGACAAAGAAGAGGCCGACAATGATGAGGCAACTGCATGATCCTCGTCTAGACCAGGTGCGTAACAGTAACTGAAGACCCGGGCAGAGTATACCAGAGGGATCGTTAGCATAAGACTTGCCAAATCAGGGACCGAGAATTTGGTCAACGTGGAACTTTGGAATGCCTGCAAAGGCAGAGGAACGTTATTAAGGCCTATGGACGTCCCATGACTCGTAGAGAGCATTGATCAGGGAACACAGTAGGAGGCTCTGCCGAAAGAAGGATGCAAGGAATAACCGCTTGACAACGACTAAAGTCTTGGAGCCTAGAGACTGGATGTGATAGATAGCCGAGCGGTTGGTGAGTTGCAGCCAATGACTGAACGGTGCCTTCGAGAGACAGGAGGCAGGAGATGGGGGAAATGTAGACATAATTATGAACAAGAACGACCGAGGTAGGCGTCGCAACACTTGAAAAGATTGAACGGGCCGAGGGTTCCTCTGTAAACTGGTGTCGACCGACTGGTGGTGTACTGAATGCTCAGTATCGAAACTGTGGTTCCCTCGGTCGCCCTTGGCGGGTCCATGGGCGTGGGGAACCGTGGGCAAGGATCCCTGAATTCGAAGGAGGAGGACCAACAGCAGTCTGCAGAAAAGAAGGGACCAGAAGTAGTACTGACATCCGGTGTCAGTGCGCAAGGACTGAGACAGCCAATAATGCTGGAACAAGTAGCATCTTTAAAGGTATGGGGTCAGTAAGACAGTGTTCGCCCGGATGCACTGTGCACAGTCGTAGCAGCAGGCGGATGCCCGGTCGCTCGGATGTTCCCGAGTAGTGGAACACGGGCGTTAAAGAATCTTCGCATCAGCAAGTGGCGGCTCGGTCGTACGGACACTTGTGATGAGGCACACGGACGTTGACGCTCATTCGTCGTGTCAAGTGAATGTGCGGTCGCTTGGAAGCTTGTGCCGTGGCACACGAGCGTGATCTGACGCACATTCATAGCAGCTCGTGGATGCCTGGTCGCTTGGTCGCTCGTGCTGTGGTGCACGGGCCCGTAATGACTGGAGCGCAAGGATGCAGCAAGACGAAACCGGACATCCATGAGACAGAGGACAGGAGAGACAGCAGCCAACTGGCTAGCCAGCAGAACCAAAAATCGGAAGTTGGTTGCATGGTTGCCCGGTCGTACATGTTGCAGTACAAGAGCACAGGGGTACCTGGGCGCAGAGATACAGCAGAACCGAAAATTCGGGTCAAGGGAGACAGGGCCAATAGCCCAAGTGAAGACCCTGTTTGAGGCCCGGTCGCACAGACGCCAGTTGTGCGGTCGCACGTGCTGTGTCGCAGGAGCACCTGGGCGCAGGGATGCAGCAGAACCGAAAAATTCTGGTCCAGGAAAACCGGGCCAAGAGCTTAAGTGAATGTCCTCTTCAAGGACCGACTGGTTGTCGCTAAAACTGTCCATCCAATTGTAGAGATGTTTCCATGGGAGAGCCTGTAGTGGACAACCACACGCGGTGGTGCCCTAGGAAGAAAGATGAAGCCAGCTCAACTCGGGCGCTTTAAATACAGGCATGCGTGCATGCGAAGAAGGAAGCCGCGGCACGGAAGCCAACTTTTCATCGCTAGGGATTTAGCCTTCAAAAAGGAAGGAATTGCTGTATAGGAAAAAATCAGGTAATTGATGTTTTTGATGGCAATAAAAACCTTTTTTTTTTTGGGGGGAGGGGGGCATGAAAATTGTGACCCATGTACCAACTGAAACCAAAGGGGCAAATTGGCTGCCAGATGCGAAACCTTTTCAGTCCTCCCACCCCACTAAATAGATAATTTGGTAGCCGGCTGCAGCCATTTTTTTTTCAAAATTCGTCAACTTTTCAGTAAACCAGTAGATTGCAAAAAAACTTCAAAATACTCATTTTAAGCATTCCACAGACTGTCACGGCGGCGGGCGCCATCAGATCAAAGCCCCTGAGGGTAGCGAGCGGTTCCCCATACAGAATTAATACAGAGTAAGGGGTTAGAGAACACGTCGGGCGGCAATAAAAGGCTCAATGTGATATAATCCACTGGCATGTGGAGACATATCACAGAGGTAGTCTGACGAGAAGACGGAGGAACTGCTGAGCATAATACCTTTTGTACTTGCGCACTGCAAGTGTCCCACCAACACACTTGAATTTCGCCGGATCAGAATTGAACAAATGTGCCTGGCTTTTGAGGAGATGTCGCTGACGTAAAACAGGTACTCCCGTTTTTTGGCCACAACCGCATTAATTCGATGTGTGACACGGCGAATTAAAAAAGCGTGAAAAAATTACAGGTGTACTTTGCAAAGCTCATTTAGAACTGATCTGTCATAATGCTTCTTTGTGTGGTACACTCTGAAGCACTCAATACACAATGCAACTTTGCAGTCTGTGCATTCAAATTTGCTTTCATGGCATAGATTTCGTGATGTGCAAACAACACATTTACGAAAAGGTTGCTTTTTGAGGGCACCTTTTTCAATGACTGATGGGAAATGTCGCTCAACAAGACGAAGCAAAGCAGGGCCAGCTGGTTGTCTCCCACTTCTGGGTGAAGCAAAGCTTTCACGTGCGGACTGAATCAAGTCTTTCACAAGTTGCAATTGAAACTGATGGTGTGAAGATGGTTTAGCGTCAATTAGTTTGTACAAAACATAAGCTTTCACAAGGCACACAGCTAATGCATGAAAAACGGGATCTTTACAGGAACTGGTTAAAGATAGTTTTTATTGCTACCGAAAGTATACATTACCTGTATTTTATGCACTCACTGTTCTGAGTGCTTCTTCCAGAGAAAGAAAGTTGGCTTCCTTGCCAGTCCAGTAGTGATTCCTCTGCGCATGTGCAGTCCGCCTATTAAGCGCTGGAGCCGCGCCATGCTTCATCCTTTTTCGATGCTCTCACTTGTCACCAAGGTAACTCAAGAGGGAAGGAAGGGCGGGCTGGAGCGTAATGTATATCTTCGGTAGCAATAAAAACAATCTTTAACCAGTTCCTGTATAGATCCCGTTTTTAGTTGCCTCGAAAATCTACATTACCTGCATTTTATGCACTCGACAGACTTCGTCACCGGAGGAGGGCCTTGGTGACGCCGACCTGGCTACGGCCTAGCTACCCTGAAGCCAACTGGCGAAGTGTGAACCTGAAAGCAACCGGAGTAGGAGTGAGCGAAGACTTAACAGGGACGTTTGCTGCGGATCAGGATGAGGTCATGGAACACTGATATCGGGTGTTGAAGGCGAGTCAGATAAAGTGGTTGCAAACAGGTCCCAGGGTAAAGGGGAAACAGCCGCCCAAGGTGGCTGAGGCCCTTAGGGAGTGGTAAGTAACGAAGGTACACCAACACAAGTTTGTTGCGTTTTTTTTTTTTTTTGAAGACGGCAATAAAAACGATCCTAACCACTGTTCCAATGTAAAGGGATGGCGGACTTGGTCCAAGGAAAAACCGAGGCAGCGTGGTGGATGGCTGAGATCGGTAGACGGAATAGACGAGTAGAGGAACAGACGAGGAGTGAGGACCGTAAACCAAAAATGTGAGCAGGTTTGGTCAAGGTGAAAACGGACCAGTGTGTGGATCACACTGTCACCGGATTGGTGTGTGCCGTTAGCGCATTAAGTGGGAAGGGTGGCATTGACACCCCGAAAATCAAAGGAAAGACAACGCCTCACGGGAGCACTCAGCGAAGATGCTAGAGACACTGGCCAGGTGGTGACCCGGTAAGCAATATCCCGAGGCAGTGATAAGAGCTGAGCAGGTACTTTCGGACCAGGGAGCACCCCGGAGTGGCATGGCAGGGACAGAAGAACGTTATGGTAGAGCGGCTTGTTCCGGCGACGCTCCGCGAGAGGTTCGCAAATAGGCGTTGGCTCGTGATGGATTGTGGAGGATAGTGGAAGATGGAGGATCGTGGCGGATCGTGAAGGGAGACGGGTACATGTCTATTGTTGAAGAGTTTTGCAGGAGGAGGCTAGGAAATGAGTGACAGGTAGGATCACATACAGTACCAGTCGAGGGCATGTTGAATAAAGAGGATAGAGGACTCGGGTGGTGTAGCAAGGTGTGGACTGGGTGGCTTGGTAAGAGCAGTGTCGTCTTGGGCTTGGTTTATACAGGGAATGAGCAGGAGTGACGCCCTGTATCGTTAAGAAAGAGGGACTTAGTCCATTCCTGTAAGAGGGATCGTCGGTCCGCAGATGCCTGGACTGATGCAGACAGTGAGGCTGCCGCGCAGCAGGATCAGGATGCTGAAAGAGAACAGGATCGTTGAAGTTCAGGTGTTGAGGCCAGCCAGGCGGTCATGTGAGAACAGGGACAGATGGGCGTGTCCTCTTGAAGGAGTGGAGAGGGGAATCCATCAACCCTCTTGAATGTCAATCCAGTAGCAGTCGCCACTTGGGCAGTAGACCATAGAAAGCACTCGCCATCTCACAATTTCTACTAGCCACATACCAAATACATTCTGCACGATGCATGGTTTTTCTAATTTATGCATTTCCAAAATTGTAAAATTTTCTTTAACCCCAGTATCAATGCAGAAAAAGTAACGTAGTAATCTTAGCATAATGCCACAAACCATTCGTCTATAACTTGTATGGTTCCTGATATATGGCTCTTTCAGTGTCATTGTCTATTGCTTGTCGCCATTTTGGCGAGTAAGGCTAATTACCAAGTCGCCAACGACTGATTTCCGTTCGCCAAATGGCGAGCAGCGACAGACATTGGGGTCGGTTGGAATCCATGATTTCACGTGTTCGAAGTCTGGAGAGGGGCGCTGTACTCCAAGATATGGCGGAGTGTGCGGTGATGGAAGGATGCGAGAAGAAGGTGGATGGGTTCAAAGTAGTGGGGACCCAAGAAGAGGCCGTCGTCTTGATTGCTGCCTATTTGAGATGCAACCTGAAGTTTGAGACACGCATAGGGAGCCTTGGTACAAAAGGGTCCCTTTACTGAGGAAAGGAGAATGTGACTAGCGGCGTGCTGGTCGCGTGGGATAGCAAGCATGGTGGCGTGCGGATTGTAAGTTGAGCCTGGAGCGAAGCGAGACGAGAGGCGAACGAACAACAAGTGTTCAGGGCGGAGGATCAATAATCATGATCGATCTGGGAATAGTGGAAGCAAGGGATGGTGAGGCGTCCATGCCGGGAACCATGAAGATCGCAGCGGAGAGTAACGTGGGTGTCATGTCAGGGAAGCCGGTGGATCGTATGGAAACCGTGTAAAGTGGCGTCAGAGACGGTTGTCTTGCTCAACCTAATGTGCGATGTTGAGCCGTGGAGGCCTAAGATTACTGCGGGTCGGTATTCAGGTTGTTGTGTCCTTGTGAAATCATTGAGGTAGGATCCAAGGTTCATGTACTTTGGGTTTCAATTAGTGAAATGATGATAGGAGTGTACGAGGAGCCGGGAGCGCCAGGACGGGGCGGGTCCTAACAGGGAACAGAAGACGTGATGGTGATGACTGGAGTAACAGTTCGCGGATCGAACCTGGGGTGGTAGGTGTCAAGTAGTGGTGAACTGTTAAAGGTTTGTGTAAACCAAATGTCGGACCGCAATGCTTGGTCCAGAGGATCGTGGGAAGGACTCTAGAAGTTTGCCTTAGGGATCGCAGGTAAATTGTTGGAACGTGGAGCGGAGTCGTAGGATCCAAGAAGACTTGAAGTGGTATAATTTTAAGAACCGTACTCTCTGATCGGGAGGACCGAGCGGAGTGGACATGAGGACTTGGACTTGTTGAGGAGCAGTGTGTAGTACAGCCGCCCAAGAAGAGGCAGAAAAGAGGATCGGGGTGCACGGTTCGAGTATTGATCTGAAAAGGGCTGCGCAGTAGGATGCGCAGACAGTGGCGGCGCGGAGGTATATCATACCCTTTCTTCAAACAACAGTATTAAATGCTGGAATGATAGGGAAACGAAAGTCAGCAATATGAAGCCGACAGTAGGCGGTGAAGTGGCCAAGTCCAAGGAGGCTGCGCAGAAGTAATGCGCAGTAGGTAGTAACGCCGGCAATGCCTGTAGTACTTACTCGAGGGATCAAGGAGCGTAGGATCGAAGGGATGGAGGTAACATGAGTTAATCCTGGATTGCGAGCTCACTGCAAGATGGAGCCTCTTGACGTGATATGACACTGTATTAGGTGGCTACAGAGGATCAACGTAGCAAATAGTAGGATCGATGGCATGGTTTCGTAGCCTTTAAGTTGCATGGCGGAAAGCAGCTAGAGTGATGGCATGTCTCGTTTCCTCACACCTCGTATACAGTAAGGCTGAAGGGAGGGAGGGAGGGAGGAAGACGGGGGTATAGATTGTGAATCTTTCGTAGATGGTGGCGAGGACGGGTGAGGCTGAGGTGGATAGACGAGGAGGATAGTACCAACGGACCATTCCTGTAAACAATGAACTGCAGAGGGACTAACCCAGCCAAGGGCATCCTGACTCCTCCCTCCCTTGGGAGGCGGAGGGACCGGGACCGAATTTTGACGTTGCTGTTCCTCATGGGAGTAGGGCCCTAATGCTTCTTCGCCACGCCGGAATTCTTTCTTCACTTCCCAGTAAATACATCGAAGCTCTCCGATGATCTCCGAGAATCGTTCCTTGCCTATAAACCATCACTTTTATCGCCCTTTTAACACCTCGCTTTTGTTCTCAACCCCTATGTCGACACAAAAGCCCCATTCGCCCCGTTCAAGAATGAGGCCACCGCCACTCAGTCGTCAACTCTGACAGAGTGCGCTTTCAACGATCGTGAATATTGAGGAAATAAAGTACCTTTAACCTACTTGTACAGTATTAAAACATTAAAAAAAAATTATTTCTAAAGTAGCAACTGATGTTGTAACGGAAGAATATCCAGTGGAGTTTATCATTCCAAGGTTTTCCCGAGTACAGCAAGTTGAAATTTTTGTTAGCTTTTACGTAGTGAACTCCACGATTTCTTTTAATAATGAAAACTTAAGACAATGGTCCCAATTATAATCCTGCTCAATAATTTACAACATAATTATTACGTCTGCAATTTGTATACAGGACAGCTTAGGTTTTTTTTTTATTACAATTTACTTTCGTGAGGAATGCAACAAGTTTTCGCCACTGGCTTTTTCAGGAGGAAAATAAAAAATGGCGTTAGGCTCGAGAGGGTTAATACAGTACGTAGTCTGTGACTTTTGGAAGGCCAGCTCCTAACCTGAGGCTACCCATCTAGTGGTGACCACCGCCATTTTGGACGAAGTCTTCTGTAAATGCTAAAATTTACAGGTAATGTCGATGTTCGTCGCGAATAGAAAGACTAAAATACCAGGGCCTGCACCTGGTTGAATTTAGTTTTTATTGCCTATACGAAAATATCCATTGCCTGTTTTAACATTAGCAGTTTTCCCCTCTTTGGAACACTTATTCCCAAGCTTGAAAGTTGTCTTCCCTGCCGGGCTCGTAAACTTCCTTACCGCGCATGGCCGGAACTAGGTACCTTTATATAAACCGAACGCAGAACACAAGCATCTTTCTTCCTTCCCTCATGAACCTTGGTCCATTAGAGGGGAGGCAGGGCGGGCAAAGGTAATGTATATTTTCATACAGGCAATAAAAAATAAAATCAACCTGGTGGAGGCCCTGGTATTTTAGTCTTTTTATAAGCACGAAAATATACATTACCCGTTTTAACATAGCAAACTTTGTCACATGGTAGCAGGCAAGGTTCAGGAGACCCGCGTTACGAGCCGGCGCCCCCAACGAACGTATCCTGGTGAAGACAACTGATAGTGTCATAACCCATAGCTTTGGGAACCACAGTCCCATGAAGCGGAACCAGTGCGGGGCGATGTGAAGCGCCCAGTGGTAGAATGAGCGAGATGTGCGACGCAGACAAAAATGCCTTCTCTGCAGACAAATCAAAGCTCTTTCTAACAGAGCTTACTACAATTACGATTAGTTTTTTTTTTAACAAAACGTTCTATTTAGTTTGGACGGTTATTTGGCTGTAGTTGTAGAATTTGCCTGTAGAACTTGCAACTTTTTTTTAGCAAAATTTCCTTTGCTCATTCATCTTTCAGTTCCCAGTGCATTTCGTAGTGGAGATCGAGCACTTTCTCTCCTACCACTCCTGCCTCTCGCTCTGTCTATCGTGCATGTGAATAATGTGATGCATTTCCCCCTATCTATCTATCGGATGGTTGCTACCGCGTTACTTTGGTACTGTGTGTTTGCAGTACCATGAGAAATACTTTTTTTTAATGCTTTAAAAAAATAAAAACTCACTGAAGAATGGCAGTGAAATCCAAATCAGAAAAGTTTTTAATCTTTTTAGACTCGGCAGCCAAATCGAGCAAGGATAGCAAAGCTAATGTAATGATGGTACTTTCATATGAGAGTTGGGTATTAAATGGGCCTCCTGCAGCACGTAATGTACAAGAAAATATGTTAAAAATTATGTACGGTGTTGCATACCCTAAAAATTTTAACTGGATAATTGATGACATGCCAGTAACTTGAACTTAGTAAACAAAATGAATAAACAATTTTGTGGTAGCTATTAACCACTAAAAAAATTTATTAGTACTGTAGGTCTACAGGCATCAAAATCGATACAATGCTACACCAAAAGCCAAAATGCCAGAATATAAAGTTGTAAAATAACAAGATCCCCCCCCCCCTCCCCCCAATGACAGATTTTCATACTCAGAGTTCAGTGGGGAAAGTTCATGCAGACAATTTGTAGGAACAGAGTTAAGTGTCGCAGACACTTGAAAATTCTGCCACCAGGAACTGAAGCAGAATGGGATGATAGACACTAACGGCCCCTCACCACGGGGCAAGGTAAGAGCTTAAAATGAAACCCTCTCACCCTGGTGCGGGAAGTGAATTCAACTGGAGCCGAACAGAGTCGTGATAGAAGCCTGAAGTGGAATAGTGATCGTTGAGTCATGTGAGGGTCGAGCAGGAAAATCCCACCAGGAAGGCACAAGCCGTGGTATGCGGAATATGAACGTAGTCGAAGCATTAGTCAGTTGTGGGTAATCGACACATCTACAGCTGGATGTAAACAATAGCGTTTGAAGAAGGCAGGTGGATAGCAGAAGTGGTTCGTTAAACGAAAGGGGCCGTTTGTCCCGTATCGAATTCTAGTAAAGAATGTACATTTTCGTTTAGGCGAATAGAAACAAAATTTATCCGGCCTACCTGGGGACCGGCAATTCTGCTTTAAAAGGCACGCTTAACGTTTTTGTTTGTAATCAGTGTACCTTTTTTTTTTTAATCACAAAGGCTAACAAACACCGAATTCCGTTCCATTTGCTCTGCCATAAATAAATATGTATTTGTGCAACGAAGTCCAAACTTTTAGCCTGGTGACAATGGTACATTTAGCGACGTACCCTGCCAAACTGTTGCAAGTAATTTGTTTGATTTACAAAGGTATGAACGCGCAGGCAAGCAGTGATTGTTGCTTCCCACTTTGAAACAATTCAGCTCTGCTATGAAAGCCCACATCTGCGAAATAAATAAGCCATAGTATGTGCGAAATGTTAAGTCTAGACACACGCTAGTATGTCATGCCAAGTCAGGCAACAAACATCACATCAATTCAATTGACGAGGTTGTAAACCATTGTAGCGCTACGCCATAGCGTCAAGTGTCTTATATCTGAAGCAGAGTTGGGTATATTTCAAGTACTCGGATAAAAAGTGTGGTACAAAAGCTTAAATTGTGTTGAAATCTAGAGCAATAACCCACCAGGCAAAAATTAACTCGTGTAGGAATGCCAGCTAAACTGCTTTCAACGCAAAATCTGACCCTCAATAATGTTGCAAATGTGTTACTACTAGTTACTAGCTAGTCCGCTCATCCCCATGTTAAATCCCATAGGATGATTATTCATCGATACCGAGATAATGGGAAGGCTTCCAGCTATGAAATTGGACCAATGGGTGCAGTAAAATACAAACTCCGTACCTTTTATGGTTTGGAGCCTGGGGGTGTAACGAGTATGGCGTGGGAGGGCACGTGAGTACGAAAATATTGTTATAACCATTGTTAGTATTGTCGGCATAGTCTCTCATTGGACGGCCAAAGTTCGGACAATGCAACGCGTATACTGATTAGGGATCGACCGAGTCCGGATATATCCGGATCTGGCACCAGATAATGCAGTATCCGGTGAGATCCGTATCCGGCAATTATATTGAACCCCGGATACTTGTAGCAACACAACCAAAACATTGTCGCCGTAAACATACTGCACATAGTTGTCATTTAACCCCCAAAGCAGAATTTTCTGCCACTGTCTGTGACACCAATTGTTAGGGAAAAATTGTCTGCAGCTAATCTATTTATTCGTATGGCCAGGTGCATATTTATTGGTTTTCAGTGCTTTATTCTATTGATCTGGCTCTTCCATCAACGGACAGGTCTCGTCGAGACGATTAAAAAGTGTATTGGAATGTCCAAATCGGTCAAAAATTGGTGAAACGGCAGATATTTGGTCAAAACGGCACGTTTTGTCTGCGACTGTGCCAGATTATCTGCGACATAGTTGCTCGTCGCACCCCTTTCTGCCTTCGGGTATTTAACCCTTCTGACGCCAGCCAGAAAAAGAGCACCTGCTAGCTCAAACCAGTCAGTTTTTCGCAGTGCAAGAAATGATTGCACGTCTTCATAAAAATTCATGTAACTCCCTTTAAAAACGTTGTAGAGGCTTCATTTTTTTTTTTTTAACAGCGCGTAATACTTAGGCCTGAACCCGAATATTCAGAGAAAAAAATTAGAAGACACACTTAGGGAGGGGGAAATGGCAAATGTATTACAAATAAAAAAAAAAAAAATCTAACATAGTACTGGCTTTGGAGAGCAATTTTGACCAACTTTATATGCTGAAAGAGTACCCTTTTTTTTGCATAAACGTAATGATATACTGTATCTGTTATCTTTCTTTACACCTTAAAACACAAAACATATGTATAAGGCCAGGAAAAAAAAATTGTTCGGTTCTCGGGCGCGGGCGGGAACCCAAAAATCATGCGGGTCAATCGCTTTTTATTTCATTCGTCTTACGTAGTTACCCGTGGAGTGAGGCACTACCGAAATATTTATTCTTGCGAAAATTATTGGACACAATTATTTCAAACTTATTACGCGCACGCAACATATATTCATTAAAGTGCACAGAAAAAATGGCTTTAATAGTTTCGGAGAACGGTTGTTTTTTTTTAATTACCGCCGGTAATGAAAATCGAAAATTTCCGTGTTGACAAAACGCGTCCGAAAGTCGGCGTTAGTTAGGCTAAAAATCGTTGTTCCCACCTGACAAGCAATAGTGTGAAGGTTTATAGGCTCCTTTTCCATTTCAGTTTTGCATCGTGGCTGCTGATTTAATTTTCTAATGCTGTAAAACATCATCTTTCTTGTGATTTGCAATGATGAACTAAAACACAAGTGCTCGTCAAGCGCTCACGTGAAATCCCGAAGCGATCGGCAGCGTCCATGTTGATATCGTGCATCAGCCACGCAAAATCGGTCACGTGGTGCCAGCCAGCCAATAACGGAACGTGATTTTCACATGCTTTGGAAAGTTAGCTCGAAACGGCCAGAAACGGCCTACTACAATTTGCCTGATTGGCCACTGCCAAATGGCCATCGAGAAAATATGTTGACAGGCCTAGATTGAGTGGAATTCCAGCTTTCCAACTAATACAAGATGGCAGCGCCCAGTCAAATGATTCGACTGCTACCGCTGATCAAAAATGACCAATATTCTGCTTTTTAACTTAGGAAAAAAGAATGAGAAAGACATTTTTGTAGTTTTTAGTGAGTCTACACTCAACTAAAGTGCTTTTAATAAAATTGTAGACATTGGTAAGTACGTTTTTTTTTGTTTTTTTTTTTTACAGAAATCGATGCACAACATGTCAGGAATTTCAGCGTTTCGCATTTCGATATTTTGGTGGAAAATTGCGTTTTTCGACCCATAGTTTACCTTCAAACTTCTACGTATATATACGTCGTTACTGTGTTTGGGATGACTTTTTTGGGCGTGTATAACTTATACGTTCATACTGCTTAAAAGATTAAAGAAAAATGTTGAGCATTTTCGTAACATTTTGAAAATAAATAATAAAATAAAAAGCCGGGTGGCCTGGTCCTTTTTCGACCTTCGAAATGCCCGAGAACCAAACTTATTTTTTTTCCTGGCCTAATACTTTCTTTTAAATTAAATAAAATTGTCGCGCCTGTCAGTAGTGCATTAATCTCTCTCAGGGGCGGCTGCCCTGCTTGGCAGCTCCCTTCTGCTCAACAAAATTTAGGCCTATTTGTAGCGCAAGAAATGATTGTACGTCAGCATTAAAATTCATGTAACTCCCTTTAAAAACGTAGTTGAGGCTTTAATTTTTTTTTAAACAGTTCGTAATACTTAGGTCTTAACCCGAATATTCGCACAAAAAATTATACGGCATATTTTTTAGGGAAATATGGCAAATGTATTATAAATAAAAAAAAAAACTCAACATAGTACGGACTCGAAGAGCAATTTTGACAACTTTATATGCTGAAAGAGTACTTTTTTTTCATAAACGTAATGATATATCTGTTATCCTTCTTCACACCAAAAATTAAGCAAAAATGTGTGATAATTTTTTTTAATTAAATAAAATTGTCACGTCTGACTGTAGTGCATTAATCGCTCTCAGGAGTGGCAGCTTCTTTTTCAACAAAGTTTGGGCCTAGTTTGTAAAAACGGGGACGTAATCACACAGCCGTAATTATTTACATCCATTTGGCAAGCTATTCATAATGAAAATCTTATGAGATAGTTGTTTCTCCTTCATTAGGGCTGGGAAAAAAAAGGCATTTTCTTTTCAGTTGTTCCAGTGGTCGAGTGACGAAGCACTTCAGCAAAGCGTAGGCTAAGCCTACTCCCGACTCGAACTAGTTACAACGTATAAATCTCCGAAATCCATATTGTTAAAAACAAAATAAATAAAACTCCAACGAAGAAAAATCATTACTCAAATGTTCACACTTCTAATCCAATCCTGAATTTGCGGATATGGCGGTGTAATAGATTGAAATAGAAGGCAACCGATCAAGCGACGTGAGACGAGCAGGATGGCTGCCGCGGGCCGGGGCTCAATGGTCGGCAGCGGCGGGTCAAGCTTCCTTGGTCGGCAGCGGCCATTCTTATCACGTCGTGCTCCGATCCAATCGGACGCATCGTAACGAATTATTGATCATTTCTCAATAAAAAAAAACGTCATCACAGTTCTCTTTACAGTTTTATCTTTTAAAGACGTCCATAATTTGCTAATATACCTCTGTCTAAAGTGGTGCACGATGTAAATCAAAATCCGAATCGGGAGATTCGCTACGTGATGCAATGGCCGCCATCTTTTTTTTTTCGAAACTCACGAGGACAGCGAACGAACATGACAAAGCTCGGGAATAAATTAAATATTATTGGCTAGAAACTAATCACATGGAAAAATTGGCTGGAAATTGTAGCAGACACATGCCTTTAGTGAATGAACGCTCCAGGAGCGATCAATGCACCATGCGGACTGACGTACAGCTCAATAAAGTGGCTCCCGTAAATTCTACAGGTCCGGCACGCAACGGTTGGCTTGCCCTCCCGTTAAATTCACGGGTCCGGCGCGCAAAGGATTAACCTGCGAAAAAAATGAACCATCTTCTACTTTGAATGTTCGAAATCAATCGATCACAATTGTAACGCTCAAATTCAAAAACAAAAATACACACTGTACGGTATTTTGCGAATTTTCGATAGGCCTAATAGTCCGAGTGGTGTTAATTTCGGTCTCTCCTATCTTCTTCAGGCTTCCTTTCTTGTGCTTGCTTCTGTTTTACCTTGTCATGAGTGCCAGTGTTTTTGAAAATGCGTGGAAACCGTTGCCCACTGCACTTCTCGCGTGTCGTCTGCTTAACGCTCGCACGATCCCATTTGAGCGAGAGGTGTGCCCCCAACTCTTTACTGATTAGGAATTTGATGTTAGGGTTTGACGGCCCTTGAAGATTCATGAGTGGTTGTCCGCTCGCCTCACAGTGCTGAATCGCCAGCGATTCAAGTCCTCTTAGATGTAAATCCCTCTTACTATTAGACACCAGCAGAGTAGTTGTTTGGTCCCAATCGATTTTGTGCTTTGTACTCATGCGGTGGGTGGCGATGCTGTTTGCTTCATTCTCGTTTCTTACGTCAGCCATATGTTGTTTCACTCGAGTGTGGATTCCTTTTCGTGTTTCTCCTACATAAACTGCTTCGCACCCACCGCATGGTACACAATATACTCCCACTGGCGTGTCGTGAACTTTTTCCAGCTCCTTTTCCATCTCATGTTTTTCTTGAGATCTTACATATTTCACTCCTGGATCTTCTCGATGTTGCCTTAAGAGCATTGTTTTCAGGTTCTTCCCTTTCTTCATGTAAGTCTCGAATCCCTCTTTCTTCAGGATACGTTGCACTTGTTCGCTCACGCCTCGCACAAAGGTAAGTCCATTTCTGGGTGTTCCTACTCTCTCTTTAGTCTCCTTGCTAGGTACTTCGATCTCCGTCATTCTTTTTCTATTTCGTCCGATCTCCAAAGCTTCTTTAATCAATCGGTTCAGGAGTCCTGGAGGGAATCCTCTGTCTATGTACTCCCCTTTTACCTCGTTTAGATGGTATTTTGCTACTTTTTCACTGCTCGAGTGTTTGACTATCCGGGAAAACTCGTTCTTGGCGATGTTACGCAGCTGACCCTCCGGATGTCCCGAGTTATACGAGATTCCTCTCCCTGTTGATGTTGGCTTCACGTATGGTTCGAAGGAGATGGTACCATCATCTTCACGGCTTAGCTTAACATCAAGAAAAGCTATGGTGCCGTCTTTTTCTTGCTCAGATGTGAATTTAAGATCTTTTTTCCATTGATTAAGGCTCTGAAGCACATTGCCTATTCTCTCCTTTCTCATAATAGCATACACATCGTCCACGAATCTCTTCCATACACGAATGCTTGGTTCTTTTCTTTGGATGAACAGGTCGAGGTGTTGAAGCACTAATTCAGCAATGATAGGTGAGCTTGAGAATCCCATTGGTGCCCCACTGGATTGCCCGAATGTATTCTCCTTAAATCTCACATAAATCGAGGAGAGTAACACTTTCAGTAGAGCTCGATCTTTTTCATACTCGTCTTCAGGTATCTTATGTAAAGCTGCCGAATCGTCAAGCATCTCGAGTATTAGTCTGTGGCTGAGACTCGGAAATAATTTTTCCACATCGAAGGAAACCATAATCTCGTCCTTTTCCATCTTCACATCTCGTAGAGTGGTGAGCAGATCTTCGGTAGGTTTTAATCTGGAGGGATTTTTCACGTACTTCACTAGTCTCTCAGCCATCAGCCAATCAAGCTGCTGTGCAGGGCCACCCTTAGCGGACGTTATGAGTCTTAAGTGGCATACCTTCTTTATGCACTTTCACTTGTGCAAAGATCACAGGAAGACGTTGTGGTAGACTTGGCCTAAGTTTTTTCTCCTCGTTCTTATCAATAAAACCCTCTCTCCTTAGTCTGTCAAGACTAAAGACGAGATCACTCACTGGTCTATTCCCCAATTCTGGTTCGGTTTCCTCATATAATCCTGACTTTCTAATGTCTTCAAGGACCATCCTGTCATGCTCACTGGAATCCAATACTACTGTCATGTTCGCCTTGTCCGCTTTGCAAATCGTCAGCTGTGTGTTATTCTTCAGACTTCTCAATGCCTCCAACTCCTTCTTGGGAAAATTTACCCAAGTGAAAAAGTAGCAAAATACCATCTAAACGAGGCAAAAGGGGAGTACATAGACAGAGGATTCCCTCCAGGACTCCTGAACCGATTGATTAAAGAAGCTTTGGAGATCGGACGAAATAGAAAAAGAATGACGGAGATCGAAGTACCTAGCAAGGAGACTAAAGAGAGAGTAGGAACACCCAGAAATGGACTTACCTTTGTGCGAGGCGTGAGCGAACAAGTGCAACGTATCCTGAAGAAAGAGGGATTCGAGACTTACATGAAGAAAGGGAAGAACCTGAAAACAATGCTCTTAAGGCAACATCGAGAAGATCCAGGAGTGAAATATGTAAGATCTCAAGAAAAACATGAGATGGAAAAGGAGCTGGAAAAAGTTCACGACACGCCAGTGGGAGTATATTGTGTACCATGCGGTGGGTGCGAAGCAGTTTATGTAGGAGAAACACGAAAAGGAATCCACACTCGAGTGAAACAACATATGGCTGACGTAAGAAACGAGAATGAAGCAAACAGCATCGCCACCCACCGCATGAGTACAAAGCACAAAATCGATTGGGACCAAACAACTACTCTGCTGGTGTCTAATAGTAAGAGGGATTTACATCTAAGAGGACTTGAATCGCTGGCGATTCAGCACTGTGAGGCGAGCGGACAACCACTCATGAATCTTCAAGGGCCGTCAAACCCTAACATCAAATTCCTAATCAGTAAAGAGTTGGGGGCACACCTCTCGCTCAAATGGGATCGTGCGAGCGTTAAGCAGACGACACGCGAGAAGTGCAGTGGGCAACGGTTTCCACGCATTTTCAAAAACACTGGCACTCATGACAAGGTAAAACAGAAGCAAGCACAAGAAAGGAAGCCTGAAGAAGATAGGAGAGACCGAAATTAACACCACTCGGACTATTAGGCCTATCGAAAATTCGCAAAATACCGTACAGTGTGTATTTTTGTTTTTGAATTTGAGCGTTACAATTGTGATCGAAAGGATTAACCTTCGAACTATTAAGGGGTGCGATTAACTTGGCGAATGTTTTGGTGTGTTGATATCACTAGGGATCGACCGAGTACAGTTTTACCGAGTCCGGGCCGAGTCCGAGTTATCGTGAATACTCTGCGGGTCGAGTCCAAGTCTCCACCGAGTAGTAGTTTTTTTTTTTCATGAAAAATTCTGCGTATCTTGGGCCTAATAACAAATCTTTGTTTAAAGCTTTTTAGTCCATTTTGTGACGCAGCTCCCATTTTGGTTTCAGCTCTTTACTACAAACAGGGTTTATACAACCTTACCTTAACAAAATTCCAGGCTCCAAAAATATATTTTCCATGCCATTTTTCATACTTTGTAGCCTATGTGGTGCTAAATTTATTTATTTTTTCTTGGTGGCATTAAACTCCTTAGCTAAGTAATTGTAACAAACGTTGTCAGATAAAGGGAGAAACAGCCTTTAAACTCTAGTAACATACTGGTTTACAAAAAATTTGAATTCTAACGCTTGAAATTACGGTAAGAGGAAATTCCATGATTTTCCAGCCTTACGTTGAAAACTCGTCAGAAAGCCATACTTTTCAAGGCCTTAAGAAATTCAAAACTTTTCAATGCCTTGTACGAACTCTGTACATAATAGCTAAAACTGTGTTGCTGTAGGCTAAAACTGTGTTGCTGTAGGCTACTGTGAATTCTGTAGGAAAAAAATTGTGAATAAAACTGGCCTAGTCTTAAAATGCTCTTAGCAACCAACCAACACCATTTTAATTGTTGGCCTATACTACAATACGCTACAATAATTAGGCTACTCATTTCTAGAAATTAAAAAAACGTTGATGAAACTATTTAGTATCTTTACCAGAAATTCCACATATTTCTCTAATATGTGATAATTTATTTTTATATATAAAAAAGCAAAGCAGACTCAACTATTTAAGTGATCCATAATTACAAATCTTCACTTTTTCAGGCTTTAAAATAGGCCTGCTTGGTAACTGGTCTCACAGGCTATCCAAATGAAGTTGTTGAAAATTATTCACAAGTTTGTAGCCGACACAATAGATTAACTTATTTAAAAAAAAAATTAATACAACACACAAAAAAAATGAACTGCATTTTCCAACTCCGATAATACAGGTTGTAGTCATTTGAACTTTCAAATTCAGTCTCTGAATTTCAAGTTTTTTGACAAGAAGAGTAGCATGTCAACCTTTTCAGGACGTAAACGACATCGGTGAGGATTACATATAACTCCCGTAGAGCTAAACATTTTTTCAGAAGCAACTGAAGTTGGGGGTGCACTTAAGTGCTTCCTTGCCACTAATCCAAGGGGAGCAGCAGTTTTGTGTTCTTCCACATACTTCTTCCAATAATTAAAAATTCCATCATTGTCAGGACTGGTAAGTCGAAATGGAAGCTTTGCATCTGCAAGATACTCTCTCACCATTTGTGCTGCAGTTACAGGTTGCGATATTCCTTGGGCTGGTGATGGCTCCATTAGTTATCTAGGATATCCTGGGCTCTGCTTTTCTTTGCTGTAGTTGGTGCGCTTGAATTAGTATTGGTTGGCATAACTAATGGTTGCAAAGGCAAATTATTTAGCAAAAACTGCACTTCATCTTCTAGGTGAGTGATGGCACTTTCCTTTGCTTCATTTGATTCAAACATTGTTGCTCTGGATCTTGGGTCCAATAGTGTAGCAACAGCATAAATGGGATTCCATTCTGATCGTAGCGGATACCTGTTGTTGAGATCACGGGCCATTGAGCGATTCAGTGCACTTACGCCAATGTCGGTGTCGTCGACTACTAGTGACTCCTTCACGATTCGAACTAGTGGCAATACTAATCCCATATTACTGTTGTCACGACTAGAGGTTAGAGTAACATCTTGAAATGTTTCCAAAACTGGTAACACTCTGTCAATAAGACGTCACTGATGGGGAGTAAGTACCGTGGTGATACCTAGCTCTTCACACGTGTTGACAACTGCCGTCTTTTGCTCTTTCAAGCGCAACATCATCTGGTAGCTAGAATCCCAGCGAGTGACCACGTCTTGAATTAGTTTATGAACAGGCAAACCCAGACGCTTTTGTTCCTTTTCCAGCACATGAGGTGCAACATTGGAACGTTTGAATAAACCAACTAAATTTCTGCACGCAGCAATAAGATTGCACACATGTTTTTGGCTAGCACACCCCGCATTCACAACAAGTTGTAATGTATGTATAAGGCACGGCGAGTGTTGAAAACTTGGGTGATCACGGAATTCGGCACACAAATTACTTCCATTGTCGTGAATCACTACGTATATTTTGTCAACTTCCACTTTTCAATGGTCTGTTCAAATTTATTTAAAATTTCATCTGCTGTGTGGTTTTCATTGAAGGGCAATGCTTGCTGACAAATGTTTACTCTAGTAAACTGTTCGGTGACGTAGTGTGCAGTAAACGACATGTAACTGTCGTTGGAATCACTGGACCAAAAATCAGTTGTAACACTTCGTACTTTTCTTTGTCCAACAGTTCGGTTAATTTGGAGCAAACTTCTTGATACATCTTTGGTATTGCAGTTTCTCTAAAATATTTATCGCTGGGGATATTGTAGCGGGGTTCTGCTTCTTTCATCACATCCACATCACATCCACAAAACCTTCGTCGGCAACAACACTGTACGGCTGCATGTCCTTGCATATCATGCGCGCTATTTTTTCCGTCAGTCTCATGGCGCGTGGGTGGTTGAAATCGAATTGTTGCTTTTTTTCCGCACACTGAAGCAACGTTTGTTGAACGGGATGAGGTCTTTTGCGTGAAGTATTTTTTTCTAAGTTTTTCGTTTCGTCGTTTGCTTTGGTCCATTCTGGTACATGTTTCCCGCGCATATGCTTTAACATTGACGTGGTTCCAAACGAACGCGAGTCAGTCCTACCACGTGTTATTTTAGTTCTGCATAATTTACACACAGCGCGTGTTACGTCTTGCGTATCTACACTAAAATAATTCCACACGATACTACCAGGCCTTGCTTCATTGGGATTTTCATTTGTACGGTCCGGTTGTTGAGCTGGAGCCATGGAATCATCCATCTCCGCTGCCATTGATAAAGTTGCTTGTCGTAGCGCGGTCGCCATTTTACCGGAAGTTCACCCGTAACGGAAACGATCCCTGCCTTCGAAAACTCCACCCAAACTCGTCCAATCTGAAGGCAGAGCGGTCACACTTGATATCACGCATCCGGCGTTGCTGTACCAAACTGTCGCCAGGTGGATAAGTTTGGCTCTTGTGCTCTGAACATCCGGGTATCTTCTGCCGACAACAACATGACGACGACGACGAAGCTTTTCGCGATTACGCTGAACGTTGACAAAATAGCAAGATTAGCGAAAGTTTCTAATAAAAATTGCGTTCAAGCTTTAATGAAAATAAACAATAAAGGTAACCTGCTTATTAAATAATAATAATAAAATAAGATTTTTAGGAAATTGAATCCGAACCGAGTATTACCACCGGGTCCGAGTAGTCACCGAGTATCCGATACTCGGCTCGTTTCCGAGTAAATACTCGGTCTCGGTCGATCCCTAGATATCACATTGAAAGACTGAACCGTTCGGAACTTGGCGGCCCCTTTACCAGTTTTGGTTTCTGATACGATTTAAATTTACACTAAAGGCTGCGGGTAAATAATTGTTGGCTCACCTGCATTATTAGCATTTCTTTATTCTTCGGCCTAGCGGTTAGAGTTTGCTGATTGGCATTGTTCCCTAATTACAATGTGTAAATCAATGAAACTGATCGTTCAGGGTCCCATGGCTCCAGAAAGGCTCGACCAATTAGAAAAGTTAAGGATGGAGGATCCGGAAATTTCTAGCTTAGACAATGTTTCAGATTTAGGTAGGTGTAGCAGTTTTTCTGAAACGGTGGCATCCCAAGAAGAACAACTAGGGAAATTGCCAAATTTAAGTGTGGCGCCCTACTTTTACTCTTGCGCCGGAATTGCATAACTTTTCGCATAATTAATATACCTTCCATACTTACCTAATCTGGCACAGTTTGGTTGAAAAATATCGAATAGGAACAGAGCTATTAATATTTTTAGTTTTGCTAGTATTGCTGGAGTTAGGACTTCAATCATAATGCAGCCAAGCGTGACGCCGAATGGAATATCCAGATGACAGATAGAGATCAGTGATTCAACAGAACAAGCACGTGCATTTGAATTTTGCGAACTTTTTACCATGTAGTTTCGGACATATTTTGTGTGTGTTGTGTAACTTCTGAAGAAGGTAAACGGAAGTAGCAAGCTTCACCGAAAATTTAAGTAAACGAAGTGTTTTTCATGGAGGTTAATGTGTATTTTCCTGGACTCTTGTAGAATTGAACCACACTAAATGCCGGTTGCCAGTATTTCGTGGTTTAATCATATACACACTCGGATGATAAAAACACACAAAACATTTAATTAAATTTAAAATGGAAAATAATTAATAGGTAAAAAATAATTAACTTTTTTTTGTTGACTAGTTATTCCTACTTCCGTTATTAACCGGAAGTGGTTAGGACTGACGATCTTAAGCTGCTTAAGACAGTGGCTATAACTAAATTAAGGGAGCAGATTTAAAGTTTTTCCAACTAACTGAACCTTGGAAACTTTAATCGACCAAATAAAGTGAATGTTTAAATCTCTTAGAAAAAAAAATTCAAAGATGAAATTGTCTGTCCATGTGTTACGCCCAACTGACAATGGCAAGTACGACTGCCGGGAAAACTTGCGTCAAGTTCAGCACGTGCAACATTCAAATCGAGTTTTTGAGTTAACTGAACAAATTTGTATGGATTTAAAGGCGTACACTTTTACGGTAAACAATGTGCTATGAACATGTGGGGAAAAAAAAATTATCCTGAAATGGAAAAAATCGCACACGTTGTTTAGTTCTTTCCAGGTGAATTTGTTGTTAAACCGAACATGGCCGAACAGAGGGTGTTCGGTTCGGTTCTGTTCGGTTCGGTGTTCGGTCTTTTAAACGCAAAATACCAAACCAAACATATTTTCACTTCTAATTGACGAATTTTGATGTTTGAATACACCATTTTGAAGGTTTTTTCGCCAGCTTTCTGTTGGTTCAAACCACGAGTTTCTAGCTCTAACGGTTCAGGAGTTATAAAGGAAAATATAAACGTAGTAGAGATTTTTTTTTATGTTTAAACAGAGTTTCAACATCTATGGACTTAAAAGTGTGTGTGAAAATACCTACATTTGTTAAGAAACTTGTGCTTTGATGAATCTTTGTGAACTGAGCTCGTTTACATTTTAGTTCAAGATAGATTAGTTTGGTACAGTTTTGTTCGGTTCGGAAGTGTTCGGTGTTCGGCTTATTTAAGGTTTGTTCGGTTCGGCTGTAAAATTCTCGTTCGGTACAGCCTTACAAAATACCAAACCGAACATATTTTCACTTCTAATCGACGGATTTTGATGTTTGAATACACCATTTTGAAGGTTTTTTCACCAGCTTTTTGTTGGTCCAAACCACAAGTTCCTAGCTCTAACGGCGCAGAAGTTATAAGGGAAAATGTAAAAGTAGTGAAGATTTTTTTATGTTTAAACAGTTACAACATCTATGGATTTACAAGTCCATGTGAAAATACCTACATTTGTTAAGAAACTTGTGCTTTGATTAATCTTAGTGAACCGAGTTCTTTTACATTTTAGTTCAAGATAGATTGGTTTGGTACATTTTTGTTCGGTTCGGAAGTGTTCGGTGTTCGGCTTATTTAAGTTTTGTTCGGTTCGGCTGAAAAATTCTCGTTCGGTACAGCCTTAATGACGAGGGAGTTTTGGCTCTTGGATTTGTACCATTTGTCTTGTTTTTATTGTAAGTATCCGACAGTTTTTTATGTTAACTGGTAGGATGTTGACTTGAGGCTGTGTTTCTTTTTGTAGGTGATCAAGGCCTAAATTGGCCTAAATTGGCCGAAAATTAAAGCGTTTTATTGCATATGTACTTGCGATTTTCTGTCCTCTCAGTGGGTCCTTTTTAAGTAAGCATCCAAATTCGCAAAACAACGTTCTATCTGTCAGGCCTAATAGGCGCAACCGGCGTTTTTTTTGCAGTAGGTGAAGGTAAGTTGGACACCATTCTGCAAAAATGTATCAAGCCACATAAACATATTGAGATAACGAGCGTTAATGCTCTTTATTCATTAAAAAATACAGTGTTCTAGTAGCATTACTGTTCTTCTATATAAAAACAAACACTAATGCTACTACAACACTTGTCTTTTTTCAATGAATAAGAACATTAACACTCGTCTCAAAAATATGTTTATGTGGCTTGACACATTTTTGCAGAATGGTGTCCAATTAGATCCGATTAATGCTTTCAGTTTCTATGCCCGGAGGTTTTCCAGTCGGTTCTGCAATCATGTTGTAATCAAGCTCACAGCTTGTTGGTGATCAGCAAGCTTTAGTGGTTGGTACTGGTGATTGGCAATTGTTCGGTGACTCGTCAAATTTTGACCGGCAAACGATTTTTACCGCAAATATAGGTTCAGTAAACTTATTAATATTAACATAATATAGTACCTGCTATAACTGTTCCAACTGGTGCGTAAGGATCTTGTGCGTTGATTATATAAGAGTTAGATGCAAATGCGGGTGCAGGGGCCAAGCCTAGAAGAAAAAAAAGGATACATCAAATTAACTATCAAAAACGAAAATTGCAACACTTTTTTTTTTACTATTCTTTTAATATCCTAAAAAAACTGGCCTTCAGTAATCATGCTAAAATCACTCATTTTACGCTTTCTCCATTTAACACCCTTGGGTGTTACACCCAAGAGTGCCTACTTTCTTCCTCCTACAGAGAGCGCCACCATCATGCTTCCGTCATATTTTAACAAACCTTTCTTGTTCAGTGAATGCGGGGAGACAGGTCGGTTCTTACTGGAGATGAATTTTTAGGATAGTAAACACTAATTTTAATAGCGTTAAAATTTTCGTTTCTTACCATCTTCAAAATATTAACTTTCAGTAATCATGCTGACTTTTGTCATTTAGGCGGTGGGCTAGTTGAACCCTGAGCTGCAAGAAATTTCTCACTGTTTACACTCAATGTAAGGAAGAAAGTTACGAATCAATACCCAAGGTTGCATACTTTCGTTCGTCTCGCTCGCCCGCCCGCCTTCCCGTTTGGCAACGTCAGTTGGACAGAATATCTTGCTCGAGAGCCAGGCTGGCTTGAAGCTCACACGTCTCACATGAAGATAAAACCCATTTTGCCGGCCGCCAGCCCGGCCGGCGAAAAATGGTTTCTTTTGCCGAAAACATACTTAACCTGATAATTTTAGCATTACATTGTCCTCAATGTTATGTTTCCATGGAGGTTTCTTAGGCGCGTGTAGCCGCCTTCTTGCATGTCCACAGTGCGCCTGCGCGGCACAGCCCTCTATAAAAGCGAGAACGTGAACGCTTTCGTCATTTATTTTCCTTTCAATGTGTCAGGCGGTGACTCGAGAGGGGAGGTAGGGCAGGATTTGGTTACAAATGTTTGCAGCAAAAGTAACCATTTTTAGCCAGCCGGGCTGGGGGCCAGGAAAATGGGCTTTCTTATTACCGAAACAACTTGACCTGATAATTTTTGCATTATCAGGAGACCTCGTCAGAGACAGGTGGCGAGCACCGCCTTGACAGGCGCCCTGGGATGCAAGCAGGCTATCCCCTTAAAAATAATTACCAAATTTTCGCACTTTCTTCAGAACATGGTGATGAAAACAGGAGTTTGGTCTCTTTCGTGGTGATTGGAGGCCCTGAAAGGACCGTTGTTTTATTGAAGGATGGGTCTCGCTTCCTTCAGTGGATGGCTTGCTTCCTTCATGGATTGGCTTGCTCCCATCATGGATGGCTTGCTTCTGATTCGTTCTGAGTGCTTCAGGGGGCTTGACCACAGTTTCGGCTGTGACGATAGGTCCCAGCAGGTATAGTCCGTTTTCTTCTCTTGACATGTCCCTTTGGTTGTGAGACGAGTACCGCCAGGACGTTGCTGCCAGGATTACTTCAATTGGTGTGGCATTTTGGTGGGCACGTGATGTGTAGATTGCTGTTACTTCGTGTGCTGCCACTGTCATGGTGCTGCTCGGGCTGTCTTTTTTGTCGTAGGCCGCGTCGATTGGTTTTTTTTTTTTTTTAACCAGTGTGGTTCCATACCCACGGAGGTTTCGACAGATATGGAGGCGAGGGAAGAAAGGTTGGTCCCTTTCGTACCGTTTGTCTTCACGCCAGGTCTGTTATGTCGAAGCGTGGAGCTCGGATCAAGCATAATTGGCGGTCCAGTTAATTTTTTTTTGTTTTTTCGCTCGGAAGTTTGCACTTGGGTGTCGTAATACGGAAGAGTGGTTTGGACCGAAGATGTAGAGAGGCGAGTCAGCAGATTAAGCTTGGGTTTCGCTGCAGTGTAGATTGGTAATTAAAGTCCTGAAAAAGACCGTTTTCAGGTTTATAAGATGGAGGGAGCTGTCTTGCAATGCCTTGTGTGATTTGTATCAGAGATTGTAGAACTTTTGATAGGTTCCAGTTGGTTGTGTTGATTTCAACTCGAGGCTTGGGGTTAGCCACGGAAAAGTGCTGTAGTATCAACGTGTGTGTGTGCGTGCCTATGGGGGGGGGGGAGGGGTAGAGGTTAGCAATAAGTGCTTTTCGAAACAATTAAACAATATGGAAAGGATATATCCTCACCTTTCAGAAAATCCTAAATATGTCCATTTCGGGCTATTAGAGGGCTCCCAAGCAGCACTTTGAATTCGTAAATCACAGCACGCTTCCACCACTAGGCCACTACCTCTTCACCTTTAAATGGGCTTAGGACGGTCCGTATCCAAGTTAAACGAAATCAGTTAGAGTTGATGTAAAGAATCGATCACCACCTTTCAGAAAATCCTAAGCATGTCCATTTCGGGCTATTAGAGAGTTCCCAAGAGCACTTTGAATTCGAATATGACCTTACGATTTTGCCACAATGCCATTTCCTCTTCACCTTTAAATGGATTTGGAACGGTCCGTATCTCAATTAAACGATTTCGGTTAGGGTTGAGGGAAGGACTAGATCCCCACCTTTAAGAAAAGTTAAAGTATGTCCATTTCAGGCTATTAGAGTGCTACCGAGCGCACTTTGAATTCGAAAATCACGACAGGCTTTCGCCGATATTCACCTTTAAATGGGCTTCAGACGGTCCGTATCTAAGTTAAACGATTTAGGTTAGGGTTGATAGAAAAAATAGATCACCACCTTTCAGAAAATTCTACGCATGCCCATTTTGGGCTATTAGAGGGCTCCCGAGATCACTTTGAATTTGAAAATCACCACTCGCTTTCGCAGATATTCCATTACCTCTTCACCTTTAAATGGGCTTCGGACGTTCCGTATCTAAGTTAAACAATTTCGGTTAGGCTTGATGGAAAGAATAGCTCACCACCTTTCAGGAACTCCGAAGCATGTCCATTGCAGGCTACTAGAAGGCCCCCGAGATCACTTCGGCCTTCCCCGCTCAGGCATTCTGACATACAAGACAAAATGCAACGCAAATTAAGTTTGCATCTGTATTTATTTGACTCTTGAAAAAGGTCGTGTCAGGATGGCGCATCGGTTGGGATTCGGCCTTTGGTTTCAAAGGTCGTGGTATCGATTCCCCGCTCAGTCAGTCTGACATACAAGTCCAAAACGTAAATAGATTTGCATCTGTATTTATTAAAAAGGTACCGTCATACACTCATTTAAAGGTGAAAAGGTAATGGCATAGCGGCAACGGCTTGTGGAGATTTTCGAATTCAGCGATTTCGGGAGCCCTCAAATAGCCTGAAATGGACATGCTTTGGATTTTATGAAAGGTGGTGAACTATTGTTTCTATCAACCCTAACCAAAATCGTTTAACGTATATACGGAACGTCCGAAGCTCATTTAAAGATGAAGAGGTAATGGAATATCGGTGAACGCGTGTCGTGATTTTCGAATTCAAAGTGCTCTAGGGAGCCCTCTAATAGCCCGAAATGGACATACTTAGGCTCTTCTTAAAGGTGGGGATCTAGTCCTTCCATCAACCCTAACCAAAAACGTTTAACTGAGATATGGACCGTCCTAAGTCCATTTAAAGGTGAAGAGGAAATTGCATAGTGGCAAACTCGTAAGGTCATTTTCGAATTTAAAGTGCTCTTGGGAACGTGCCGCATCGCCAACCATTCCTCCACCCAAAGTGTTGCAAATAAGCACTTGCATATCGCGAAATCAAGGTTCCTGCTTCTGGGTTACCTGCATTCATGGTCAACTCGGCGACCAAGAAGGCTCAGCATGGGAAGAAATGCCGCAAAGATAGAAAGGAAGACACACCCTGTGCTGTTGTAACCCATATGCCAGGAAGGACTGAGACAGTCTATCAAACCCTCAAAAAGCGGGACATTAAGTGCTTCCTGAAGCACCCGTCCAACCTCAAAAAGCTGCTTAAAGGGAAGCACCCGGAACCTACCCACACTCCCCATCTCCTCCCCCCCCCACCCCAAAGCCTATCCCACCCCCCTCATCCCATCGCTATCCAACCCACAGCAAGGATAGACGTCCGGTTCCCCCCCCCCCACCCCTTCCAAAAAACCAGCAGAGTACAAAGCATGTGCTACAACAGCCACCCGCAGACCCAAGGTGCTTCAGCCAAAAGAATGTTGTGTACTGCGTGCCATGTAGGGACTGCAAATCGGTATACATTGGAGACACACACCGAAAACTCCAGACGAGAATCCACGAACACCAAGGAAAAGCGCGGACATTAGACCCACTCAATGGAATTTCCGTGCACCAACGAAAAGAAAATCACCAGATTGCGTGGGAACTCGCCTATGTCCTGCTGAAGTCCAATACTCCGAATGACACCCACCTTCGTGGGTTAGAATCTCTAGCCATCCAACATTTTCGGAAGCAGGGTGCAGGACTCATGAACATTGCCCATCCATCCTATCCCAACATTGACCGACTAGTAAGACCAGAGCTCGCCAAAAATCTCAGCAGGCAATGGAAATCGGAGTTTGAGCGCGCGATAAAGATCAGTGGTCCAACGGAAAATGCGGCAAATTTAAATTCTGATTCACATTCTGATATTGACTAAGGCAATGTAAACCTCGTTTTGTACTTCGTTTTTTGCCTGGACTTCTGAAGAAGGTGGACGCTGCGTTATTCCACCGAAAATTCAAGTGGACAGAGTTTGTGATTGTTCATTTTTTTGTGGTGAAGTGTAAATTTTGAATTGCAATGCTCTTGGGTACTCTCTAATAGCCCGAAATGGGCATGCTTAGGATTTTCTAAAAGGTGGTGATCGATTCTTTCCATCAACCCTAACTGAATTCGTTTAACTTAGATACGGACCGTCCTAAGCCCATTTAAAGATAAAAGAGGTAATGGAATAGCGGCGAAAGCGTAAGGTGATTTTTTTCGCTTCCTTTTTATTGTCATTGGTTCGGCCTGATTTATCATGTGTATTCGTAAAAAAAAAGGAGCATTACAATTGTGTATTTATGTTCATGCTCCGTCCATGCGTTGACCCACGTCTAATACTAGATGGAAAAACACTAGCGTGTGTCTAGATTTAGCGTGCGTCGTATCGTGCACATTTCATGTGTTTGGTGGGTACTTAAAAGTAAACAGTGTTTTTTCCTGGGGATATTTTTTCGGGGATATTTTTTTCGGGGATATTTTTTCCGGGGATATTTTTTCTGGGTTATTTCTTCCGGGATATTTTTTCCTGGGATATTTTTTCCGATTACCAATCAGAGTGCTTTAAAGTCGAGCATTTCTTTCAACTAGGTGAGCTCTACCAAAAATAGTTATATTAACCTCGTCGAATAAAAAACATACTCCTAGCTTTCATCCATGCAGGGGTGCATAAATGACTGGGTTTTTTTTAATTATTTTTTAAACCATTATTTTTTGGATTTAAATACATTTTTTTTTTTCAAATGTAGGTTACTTTGAAAGTATAAACCAAGTGCAAGAAACAATAAAAACAAAACTTCAGTAATAAAGGTTTAATAGGTTATTTGTACTATACTGAAATTAGTTTCTGCAGTAGTTGACTAATTGGTTTATGGTTTTTTTCATCCATGATACAGATGGGCCATAACTTTGGAATTAAACAAAAATAATATTTTAGCGTTTCTGTCTCCCTTTTCGATGTTTTGATTCTACCCAATCAAATTAGGAGCTCTGCAGTTCACTGTTTTGTGTAAGATTCATTACCATCTCACTGCCGCATGGTCAGATTGCAACGCTGTAAGCGCCTTTAATTTAACTCGTCCTTCGAAGGAAAACAATTTTTTATTTCTTTAAGTTAATCTTTCAACTTCAGCTTACACGTAGTTCTGCTGCTTCTGTATCAGTTTATTTTTTTAATGATATATTGTCAATTATTTTTATTAAGACTTTAATATCCAAGCATCCAAGCCTAATTGTATCCATGTAGATTAGCAACGATGTACTTTACATAATTCAGCAATTTTTCAGTTATTGCACTGAAATTTGTATACGTAATGTGGTCATGTTGAAATTTGCACGTGATTTTTTATAACAAAGGACAAATTATTGTGTTTTATAAAAGTACATTACTAAAGTGCGTAACAAACCCTGATAAAATTTGAAATCCGACTTTTTTGTATTGCTTAGTAAAATGGAAAATGACAAATTAACGAAAATTTTGTTATAGGGCCTATGTGTCTTTATGCCTTCTTTTATGTTCGCGAAATGTTAAAATTCAAATGCACATGGCAAGAATTCCTGAAACAAACTGTCTCGCCGTAATGGGTGCTGACGTGGCATTTCATCAATTATAATTCTCATAAAATGCATTGCATAGAATAAGTTGTAAAACACAAACAGTACGTGCATATTAATTGTATCGACACAATTTGTGTAGATTTGGCTTTGTTGCTAACAATTTTGTGCAATACGAGGCTGAATTGTTACTCGACCATTAACAATGGAGAACAATTGTTTTGATAACAGATGGTGTGTTTCCAGCGTTCACGAATGTAACATTAGAAATTATTGAAATCGTTGGAGTTAAAACCTTCCCAAATGTCAGTGCCCAAACTTAGTGCCCAATTTCAAGCATATAGGTTGCATAAACTATTTTAAAGTATTATTTACTAACTCGTAACTAGTAATTAACGTATTATTTTCCTACTGAGACAGTTTCTTCACAGCTGTGAAACAAGACTTTCTACTCAATAAACCCCATCGATGTACTCCATTTCTCAAGCTTTTGTGCTATTAGCATTTAGACACTACCAGATAACATATATAGTATATGTACGATATTGCATATTATGTATATACGTAAAAACTCGGTTTGCACAGCTGACACCAACAAATAAACACAATCACTGAAAGACCACAACTCAAATGTGACGAGCGAAGCGATAACATCCTTCTAGATAATGCGCAAAAACAAGCCTCCTACGATTTGAAACATCAGAGACCATATACAATGTAATTCACCACTGTATACCTCTTTATCAGTGGCATAAATAGGGAAGGTGTGTGTGTGTGTGTGTGTGTGTGGGGGGGGGGTTGGAATGCGTAAGAACGAGTCGAGAGGATGTAACAATCCATGGTAAAATCTACTCAGGCTATTTGCTATTTTCTTTGAAACTTGTTTTGATTGAGCTCTACATTGTGCAAAGCAAGAAAAATAATTGTGCATTCAGAATAAAACGGTCGTACGTTTTCTAGCAGGGGAAGGTGGGGGTCAGGGGGAGCTACAGAAAAAGGACTATACTGGCCAATAAAACAGACAAGTCAGGTTTCAGTTCTGCTAGCTATAAATTTCCACGAATTTAGAGGGGGGGGGGAAGAAGCTTGCCATCCCCAGTCGTTACAGCCCTTCTGGTTAATCACGAGAAATTTAGTTTTACTATATGATTAGGAAATAGCGTAAAAATAAGTCATTCCAGTGGATTTATTTTGTTTTATTTAGTAATTATTGCATTACTTTATTTACTGGAACTTGACTAGCCTACTTCTCTAGCTTTCATGCAAGTGCAATAGGCACAATTTGCAGTCGAGCTCAGAAAAGTAAACACGGACAAAAAGACCTTGAATAAAGTTGGCGGAGTAAAAATGTAATCCCCCCCCCCATAAAAAAAAATTGAATTCCTTTTTTTTTTTACTGTTGCGGTTTCGTTAGTCGTTTGCCTTGGCTCGACTTTCACCTGGAAGGTTGAGAAGGCCTTTTTCCTAGATTCGTTTTAACAGTCTTGCTCCAAATGGTATGATTGACAGGATTTCAGAATGCGTGTCAAAGAAAAAGACACCTCTTGGCTGGGGGAAAGAGACAAGCACGCGAATGCTTGTAGGGCTTGAAGGGTGAGAAACTGGAATTTGTGGCTGGTCATCCTCCCTTTCGCAACCCCCTCCCTCCCTCCCTCCCTCATTCACTCGCCTCAGTTATGGGGTGAGGAAAACAACAGAAGCGACAACTGGCGGCTTATCTTAGCAGAGAAAATAGTTGGGTACGAAGTTTCTCAGATGTGTACCTCTGTTTTTTTTTTAAATCTACTATAATGTACCTGACCCCTGTAACAGGTTTCATCCGTCCACTCAAAAATTCCTACGGGGGTATAGGCCAGGGACAGGACTAATGACTCTTGCCTGAAGAAGTTCAGCAGAGATAGTCAAAAATTTGCAAGTTTGAATAGTGGTACTTGGATGATTTTTGGTTTTGCGTGACTATCTTTAATATGAACTTCAACCACAGTAAAATTGCTGAATTAACGGTATTTTCGATTGTAGATGCTAGTCCAGGAATTCTAATTGTCAACGTCTTAACCTCTGACCGAGCTGGTCAGTCTGGTCGAAGTCCTCCTATAGCATGGGGAGTCCAGTACCTGTTTAAAAAGGGTTCCCCATTGACGTCATAGTGACGTCGACACAAGGAGTTTGAGGAAACACCAACTCCCTTCCCCGCCAGCCTTCAACATATTCAGACTTAGTTCACGAAAACACTACAATGGAGGCCCTATGAATAGCTAGAATGCCGAAATCTCGCACCCGCATTCCAGGGTTGGGTGAGGACCTGTTTATTCAAACATAATGCGTGTTAATTTTTGCTACGTAAAGAACACAGAGCGTGCGCGATTTCAGATTATGAGCTACATTAATGACCAGCCAAATTTTCTTCTACAGCAAAATTACCTTTACAGACGAAAGATAGAGCTCTCAATTTTGTTTTTCCTTTTGAAAGTGATCGTAGAATGAAGTTGGAATTCTGCTTTTATTTAACGTGTAGCGGTGCCTTCCAAAACCATCATCGAACCGGGAAATTATTGGGGTTCCATGCGTCCGTACTACACCTACGCACTACCCCTTTGCTGTTAAAGCGGACTCGCATGTTTGCTGAATTGATACTACACAACTATTACACTAAAATCTTGATTAGCAGGATCCGCGATTTGTTCGAGATGATAACTCGAATTGTCAATATGCATAGAATAGTCGGACAGTTACTGGCAAAGCGCAAAGTAGCCGCCATTTTGCAACCAAACCTAAAGAAGAACGATGAAATCCGTTTTCCATGCAATGTTGTCAAAACGTCAAACTGCCTAGTCCAATTCCGGTTCAACTTCTTTTCTGTACGGAAACGTAATTAACAAAAATTCTTGGTCAAGGATCTGGAAACCTTAATATGCAAACGATTTAATCCTAAACTGGTCAATGATAAAAGTCTAAAATTTGCTGGGACGTGTTCTGGTCAAAAATCATGGTTGATAGACTTCTGGCACTTCCGGCCTGACGCTAATAAGTGATACGCATGACCAGTTCGAATAAACGACTCGAATGGGACGTGACGTCATTAGACAATACCCATGATGCAAAAAGAACAGCTGTTGGGTTGGCTTAAGTGAGATCAACCCTGGTAACAACAGGGAGGGAGCCACGATGTCTTGAAACTAGGGATCGACCGGATACCATTTTGCCGGATCCGGGTTGGTTCCGGATAATTTGATGTCGGGGCCGGGTCGGTTCCAGATCCGGACCGGTACCGGATACCGGGTAATTCACACACAAAAACGAAATAAGGCGGTTTTATTTTTTCCTCCCTTATAAGATGCAGCTATGGTGTTAATTTTCACTTTGTTTCACATTATTTTCTTACATTAAACACGTAGAAGTCATACGCCATTATGAGTACCAGTATAGTATAACTGCATGTAGGATACAGAACTGTTTTTGCAATGTTGCTAACTTCTGCAAATTTGTTTGAAACAAACAAAGCACTCATTAGGGTAAACAGTCAGAAAACATTTTTCTAGTTGAAGGATTTCTCATTGATTAGCCTACTGCTTCATTTTGGAAAATAATTAGCAAAATTTTGCAATATTTGTGAAACCAGTATGTAGTCCACACTTATTTATTTTAGCTTAAAATTATTGAATTTTGGTTGCATTAAAACAAAATCACAACAGGTCTTTTATTTACAGCTTTAAATTGCTTTCGTTCCGTCTTGTATTGCGCACAGTATAACAAAGACCGAAAGCAAAAAAAAAAAAAAAACAAAGAACGAAACCAACATAAAAAAGTTGTATTTTTTTTTCATTTTATGAACAAAACTGTCTCGACTTTTGCAACATGGAAGTCATCTTTGGTTTATCATGCTATTATTTCTTGCTAGTTTTTGATGACGTCATTAAACCGTCTTACTTTTCGAATTTAACCCCTTGGCGTCCAAACCGCGATTTATCACCACTTCAAAACCGTTTCTAAAACTCCCGACGCACGCTCGATTCAAAGCCCCGTTTGCAAAGAAAAACAGCAATTGCATACAACGGAGGTGTAATTCCGACGGAATTAGGTACTTTGGCACGCCTATTTTGGATTCATTTAATTTTATATCCTCTTTTAAATACCTTAATCGACGTTTTTTGTTGGCTATGTCGTCAAAATTGACGTGAAATTGCTTTTGTTTGCTAAAACTAGACCTTGGTTCAAGCTGTCGTAACGCAACAAACAGCCGCCATCTTGGTCGCGTTGGAAAGCTGGGATTCCCCGATTGACACATGTATAGCACGTGATCACTATCGCGACGGGGGCCAGTCGCAAGTGACGTCACGTGAAGCGAGTCAAGGTCACAGCCGCGTCCGCGTCTATTTACGGACAGCCGGCAGAGAGTCGGAGCGCGATGGCGGGGATTGGCGGCCGTAAACTATCACCGATAGCGAATATAAATTAGGAATAAAACAACTTTAAACTACTTCTACGGTATTAAAAACTAAAAAAAAAAGGATTTCGGAAGCCGTAAATAACGCTGTAATGGAAGAATAACCAGAGGACCATCGTTTCAAGGTATCCCATGTACTGCAACGGACGATGAATATTTTCGTATGCGCATTTATGTAGTCGAACTTCAACTTTTTTTTTTTTTAGTTATGAAAACCTAATACGATTATCCCAAGTATATTTTTGTGCACTAATTTACACTGTAATTATTACATCTGCAATTTTTTATACACGTAGATCGCTTAGTTATTTTACGTCGATTTATTTTACCGAGACATGCAACATGTTTACGGCGACATGTTTTGGTTGTGTTGCATCCGGTATCAGGCTCAATATAATGGCCGGATCCGGATCTTGCCGGATACTGCATTATCCGGCACCGGATCCGGATATATCCGGACTCGGTCGATCCCTACTTGAAACCTTTAGGAGGTGATTTGGGATAAAATGCTGTCAAAGGGAGCGCTAGTGAGAGTCCGGCAAAAAGGAACACTGGGCGGTAATCCGGCGAGGAGAGAGCTCGCTAGTTTCAGCTGAAGACGATAATCAGTGAGCGTCTTACGTGCTGCCAGAGGCCAGAAAAAGAAAGAGCCTGGGCGACTTTGTTGAGCGGTGACTGAGGCGACTTTCTTTCGTGCTTGGAATCCAGATTCGATGCATGTTTCATTTGAACTTGCGCTCTAGTTCGGAGCTGGCTTCTTTCGCTGCTTAGAGGTCCTGTTCGAGTGCAGCTAAATCCAATGAGGAAAACGGTATGCGCTGACCACCTTGAATTGAGGAGTTTGCAGCAGCATAGGCTGTTTTGTCAGCGGTAGGAAAGGTCAACTTGCCAGACGAAAGAGGTGTGATGATGTCGTGAACCGAAGCTTGAGAAGAGGCAAGGGCTTTGGTGTGCGGGAAGGCTGCAACAACGTCAGACTGGGTGGCAGGTGTATTGACAGGTAAAGGAGTGGTCTTCCGGACAGAGACGTCCTCTTGGTCTTCTTTCGCTTTGGGCATGGCAGCTGGGCTCTTTCGTTGCGGCTCAGTCGGTGAAAAGGGCAAGGCGAAAAGGACTGGTTGATCTTCAAAATGGCAGATGCGAGAAACAATGCGATGCGAAAGCTCGCTGGAGGAAAAATGACGCGCTTTTATATAGAGGGATGTGCCCGCGTAATCGCGTTATCGTTGCTACAAGCAACCAGAAAATCTCCAGGGAAACGTCACTACGAGGAATGAATGCTAAAATTCACAGGTAATGATATTTTCCACCGGCAATAAGAAATATTATTTTTACACTGTATAATTCTAGTTCAGACTACCTAGCCCAACACACATCGTTTAAAAATAATCAAGTTGATCACACACAATGTGATGAAGGTATCTTGACAGAATTAAAAGACCATTTTTTTTTTGTACAGATCAAATTTGTAGCACTGGGGAAACATATCCACCAAATTTTATTCAAATGGTTGATTAGAATAGATTTAATTTTATTGTTGACCTTGACAAGGGGAGATTCAAAGCAGCCATAGTCAAAGGTCGAGGCCGCATGAAAGTCTTGCTTATTTGCATTCACTTGTTTTCAGCCTTCAGCGATGGAATGAAGGGAGATCCAAGGCGGCCGTGATGACAGGTAAAGGTCACATTAGGGTCTTGCTTGTTTTTGTTGATTTTCCTTGAAACCTTTCGTGGTGGAGCGAAAGGGAGCTCCAGGGCGACCATAATAGTGGGTTGGGGCCACATGATGGTCTTGCTTGTTTTCGTTGACTTGCTTTCAGTCGGTCATGACGGAACGAAAGTGAGATCCAAGTCAGCCACGTTCAGAGGAGAGGCTGCATGGTGGGCTTTCTTGTTTTCGAAGACTAGCTCTCATGAGAATGATACTTGTTTATCGTTGATTTGTTTTCTGCCATTCGTGATGGAATAAAACGGAGTTCCTTGCAGGCCAAAATGAGATGAGGCCGTATGAGGGTCTTGTACCTTTTAGTTGACGTACTTTCAGCCGTTCACGGTGGAACGAAAAGCAGATCCTGGCCGACCATGAAGACGAGATAAAGCCGCATGAAAGTCTTACCTTGTTTTCAGTCAGCCATGAAGGAATGAAAGAGATCCAAAGCGGTCATGTTAAGAGGAGAGACAGCATGATGTCTTGCTTGTTTTCGATGGCTTGGTCTAATGGTGTTATTTGTTTTTCGTTGATTTGTTTTCGGCCATTAAGATGGAACGAAAGGGAGATCTTTGCAGGCAAAAATGATGAAATGAGGCCGTACGAGGGTATTGTAATTTTTCGTTGACTTGCTTTCAGCCATTCAAGGTGGAACGAAAGGGAGATTCTGGCCGACAATGACAAGACGAGGCCGCATGAGGGTCTTGACCATTTTCCGTTTACTTGCTTTCAGCTTTACGTGATAGAGCGAAAGGGAGATCTAGGCCGGTCAAAGACGAGACGAGGTCGATTTAGGGTCTTGAGCAGGGGACGAAAGGCCAACGGCATTATCAGGGTGAATGGCAGATTGGCTGGCGGGAGAAGAAGTGGTTTTCTGGGAGGAGACTTCTTTCGGAGCACCCTTGAAAGCTTTGCCATGGATGCTGCAACGATTCTACTGTCGACGAGAAGCGCGTGATCTTCAGCCGACGAGAAGCGCGAAATCTTCCGCCCACGAGAAGCGTGGGATCTTCAGCCGAGATGAGAGTGAAAGGCTCTTCAAGAAGCTGTGAAAGGATGCAGGGAAAACGAAAGGGTGTCCACACAGTGGCTTGCTAGAGGAAAAATTATTACAGCTGTTCGCACCTCGTCGCTACTATAGAGAGGAGCGCGTCTGGAGCATGCGCACTTGGTTACCGAGCTGGGCGGCTACACACAACTTAAAAACTTCTAGGGAAAACCAGCATTCGAGGAATTTTGACCGGCACTCAGAAATAAGCTTTTTAAAAACTTACATGTACACCACAACCTCTTTTTCTACAGCGTTATTGTATAATGCTCTACGAGCTATTTACTAACTCTGGAGTTATCTTATACCTATCAAGACATTTTATTCTTTAGATTTGTCTTTAGATTTCTTTGAACTTCTCGTACTACCTCACCAAATTATAGTGTAAAACTGAGGGCATCATGTGCCTTTTGTCTCTTTACATTCTCACAGTCATAGTACAACTTTTAGTTTGTCAAGGGAAGTTTTATATAATCATTCTTTCACTTGCCCAATTTCTCAACACTCAATCTTATCTCTTTGGTGACCGCATTTTCAATCCTTATACAATTTGCGAAATCGTTTATTTATGCAAGCAGGCCATTCTTCTTTTTAGTACTCACTGCAATTTGCCATCCGGTATATTCCCATTCCGCTGCCAACCTCTGAACTGTAAGGCGCCTTAGAATAACATTTTCATTTTTCATATTACTCAGAACAAATCAAGTTCAACTTACGGAGTTTTTTTTCAACAAAACCAATGCTGCACCTTCAAAAATGCTTCTATACTATTTTAGGTTCTGGTTGGCCACTCGAAAAGTGCATTTTTATGTTCGTTTACAATCGCCTGTCACACATATGCACTAACGTTGGAGATGGTTGGAACCTTGCACTCGCATTGAGCTCCTGCATGCGTTATCGTCTGCTAACGATTTGTTTTTACCCTAACCTATATGAAAATCAATAATTTAATAGGAGTAGCCAAGCCTACAATCTTTGAACAATTAATAAAAAAATTATTTTCCTTTATTTTATTTTTAAATATCATTGTTTTAGATTATTATTGTATATAATGCTGAATGAAGTAGGCCTGGTACCCGATTTTCTGACTTACGCATATCTTGAGGGTTACTTTGGAAGGGGACGGGGGGAACCATTGTAGGAACCGAAATTGTAACAGGGGTCATAGCGGGTTTTAGGAGGGGAAAAGTAGGAAATAAAGAATTTTGTAAGTCATAAATAAGGAAAAATAAAGAATTCTTCACTAAAAAGTAGGTAAAAATAAGGAACCCTTTGGCATAATATCTGGGCTTAACAGTAAATGTGATAAAAGCTTACGCGTTTCAAGAGCAGTCTTAAATCTAGGCTACCAAATCCAATTTAACAAAAATCTTTAATAACTTGATCCCATGTCAGCAGCTGGGAAAAAAGTAGCTCTTCAATGGCGATGGTTGTCATTTCTTTTTTTTTTTTTTTGGGGGGGGGGGGGGGGGGTGGAGAACCACCGTCAGACAAGTCTGACATGGTCGTATTTGAGACAAGAATTTTTTAGTAGGCCTGCACTTTTTTCATTTTAAAAGATTTGTAACTTGTTCTAAAAAAAACCTACGCAAACTGCCAGCAATATCGTAATAATCTCCACCAAGACATGAAATATACATATAAGCATTCTCTTCAGCAAAACTCCACCTCCCTCTGCTATTTTAACACTATAGCCATTGGGAATGGGCAGTGGAGAATGTTAAAAAGGAGAAAGAAAAAAATCGCTACTATGCTATTTTTTCATCCTCATCTCACATTTGATGTTTAGTTTTTGCTAAATAGCCTAACGCCCAAAGTCGTTTGAGATAGTCTTGAACTAGGAAAGCTCGTTTCGAGCTGGTTAAAAGAACTGGCGTGCACAAGTGGGGGGCAGGAAGGGGGGGGGCCATCGCCCCAGCTCTTTTCGAAAAAAATGCTATTTTTACTCTTGTTGTAGAAAAAATATGTCATATTTTGGTTTTCTGACCAAATAAACGCTGGTGCTGCAACCAGAGAAAGGGCCTAGAGGCCTAGAAAGGGCAAAAAGAAGGCCAGGAAAGGGGCAGAAAGGGGCATAAAATGGTAAAAAAAGAGAGAAGTTTAAAAAAGGGTAAAAAAAAAATGACGAGCAAAAAAAAAGTCTCCAGAAACAATACCTTAGCGTGCCCTTTTACAAACGTTGCCCCTGCCCTCTCGATGGTCTGTGCACGCTACTGGTTAAAATGGTCTATTGGAAAGTTAAAATCAGCCACAATTTCACGAATGTAATCATTCAATTTTTGTTGTAGGGCCCAAGATCAACATAAACTTTGACCCGCGATGATTTAAGGGAAAAAAAAAGGCAGCGGCAGTGTCCACTATAACGTACCCAATGGCAGTGGTACATTTTTAGTTTATTAGCAGTTCATGAAACGCTGCTGCACGCAATTGTAGCTAATTAACTTTCCAAATATTTTCTCGTTGTCGACGCTCTACAAAGTGGAAATAACCAAATGTGTGACGAAACCATTCTATCGGAGCTGGCTCAGCAAGATCAACGCACAAACGTAATACAGAACACTTAAGGATTTTTATACTCATTCATTGTATCGAGAAACGAAATTACAAACAGCTAGTACTAAATTTAAACAGTGGAAACATAAAAGTAGGCTAAGCACTTATTCAACAATTTCTACTTGGACGTTGACGGTGGACTTGTGATAAACGAAACCGTCGTGCAAGATAAGAAATCGAAAGTGATGCTTTTCAACGCGCACGCGCAGAAAGCCTTGTTACATTGAAATCAAGTCAGGGACCAAGTACGCCAATGAAGTTTGTGCCTTACGTATTGAACTCAAATATTATACGTTATTTTATTAATTTACACTTAAATTTACTGACAAAATAAGCATGGCTGAAAAAAAGTAGGGAACTGTACATCTGAAAACAAGTAGGAAAATAAGGAAAAAGTAGGAGCTCTATGACCCCTGTTGTAAGCACCTGGACTGACTTGAACGAATATTTTCAAAAATATTGATACCTACAAGAAATATACCTGTGGCTGAGCAGGTTTCTTTATTAACACTTCCAAACTTTTTAAATCGGAAAAAAATTTCTACAGAAAAAAGGGAAACTTCCGTTCATGACACGGCTAAAAGATTGTCCAGAATACTCAGAAGTCAGCCTTACATTGTGGTCATCGTAGCTGAGCAGTGAGAGAGCTCAGCCTGGTTGCTGGAGGTTTGCAGATCTGGTCGGACCCCTGGGAAAGGGACCGTGGCAAAGTCCCCAACCAAGACTGCCGGCCAGGGCAGCGTGAAAGGCTACCATGCTCCTTCAGCGGCTATGGGAACTATTCTAGCCAATTCTGGACAATTATTCGGTCCCTACGATGATCGGAGGTTCCCCGGATTGAATCCCTTTACCAGATATTTCTTCTTCTCAAAAAGCCTGGTAATGTTCAAATTTGAGCCGGTTCAGCCACACGAGCATTAAATGCTTCAGCTGACTTAACCCTTTTAGGCCTAAGGGACGAAATATCGTAATACGAAAATAGCATCGAAAAAGCCTAACGAACGATACATCGTTAGCCCAAGTTGAAGCGCTTTTGCGAAGTAACGCTTCCAATTGCGGCCGCCAGATGTCGTTAGTAGTGCCTAGCAACCATTTTCGCACCAAAATCAGCAGCCAATGGCAGTGCTTGTTGCCTCTGACGTTTGAATTTAATTTTTGTTTGGAACGCAGACACGAAACGGCCGCAAACGAAGCCAAGATGGATGCCGCCATGTCTTCTTCTAGCGCTTCGGATCGCAATTCCGACGCCGATTCTGCTCAATTTATGGGTCGTTTTGGAGGATCGGATGATGAAGATTATATTGGTGATAGTTCTTCCAGCTATAGCAGTAGTGATGATAGTTCAAATTCGAGTGAAAGTGTTGCAAACGGACACGGACGTGGAGCTCGTCGAAATGTGGCCGCCGATAATGGAGATTCGGATGATGACGATTGGCGTGAGGTAAGAACTGAATCGGATTCAGAACCCGAATTTTTGGAAATGCTTGGACCTAAACATATTCCAACAAGCTGCAAAAATCCACTAGACTTTTTTTTTATTGTTGTTGACACAGCAGTTTTTGGCTTGCATCGTTGGTGAAACAAACAAATACGCTGACGCCACGCTTCGAAAAATGACCGAAGAGAGAAGAAAAGCAACTCGTTGGGTAAAAACTACTGCAGTCGAAATGAAGGCATATTTCGCTTGTGTCTTCAACATGGGCCTGATTAGAAAGCCAACCATTCGTTCCTATTGGGAAAAAGAAGAGACTGGATATGTTCCGCGGTTTTCGAAAGTGTTTTCACGTGATCAATTCAAAATGTTGTTGCGATTTTTCCATCTTGCCGATGTTGCCAGAACATACAATGTTGGTGACAAGTATACGATCCACGTGCCAAATTTCTTCCACTTGCTGATCACGCAAATAAAGTATTCAGGATGTACTATTTGCCTAATAAACATTTAAGTATAGACGAAAGTCTAGTAGGTACTAAAAACCACACTCAGCTTTTACAATATCTCCACAAAAAACATCATCATCGCTGGGGGATCATGCTATGGATGATCTGTGACTCTAAAAAATTACTGCCTTGGTTTTTTTTATTTATCAAGGTGCTGGACGTGACAAAACTGAAACTAGAGCCAAAGGAATGGGATATTCTGTTGTGTACGAACTACTAAAAATGGGAAACTATTTCATGAAGGGGTTTCATGTTGTGTGTGATAACTTATTTACCAGTGTGAAACTTATCACGGACTTGCTTGCAAAAAAAACTTATCTGACTGGGACAATCCGAAAAAAAAAACTAAAAAGGCATACAAGATGGCTTGGAAAAAAGTTTCGTATTGGAGAAAAAAAGTATTTTCGAAAGAGGAAAATTTTAATGTGTGGTTATCGTGAAAAAAATCACAAAAACAGGCAGTGCTTCTTGCTTCATCATATGAAAAAAACGTCCTCCTGTAACAAAACCTGCTGTGATAGGAATTTTACAATAAATTTATGGGAGGAATCGATTGAAACGACATGATGCTTTACTGCTATCTAGATGAAAGGAGAACTGAAGTATTGGAAGAAAGTGGCCTTCAATATTATTGGACGTATGGTGCTAAATTCCTACATTTTATTCAAGGAGCGTAACCCTACATCAAAATTGGATTGCTATCATTTTACTGTACAAGTGGTTAGAGGAACATCTGTCTGCTAAAAGAAACGACCAAGCAAGCCCTTCTGTTCGTGGTGGTATTAGAAAACTTTTTGGGAAACTTGAAAGAAGATGTTCAGTGTGTAGTAAACCAAACCATGCAAGGCGTTCAAGAACTGTATATGCACGATGCGCCAAGGGACTTCATGGCGAATGCATACACAAGCACCAGTGTTAAAAAAATTATACAAGCCTGTTCATTATTACTATGATTCGATAGTGTTACTACTATAATGCTTCCAAGTTTGCATACATCTATAATAAAATTAATAAACAAAAACGGAACGTTAAATGTTTAGAGTAAGGGTCTAAAAGTCAAAACCTAGAAGGAACATGGACAAGCTTTGACAGTCAGGGTCTAGGTGTAAAATTTTGTAAGAGGCTGGTAAGCATTAGACCCTTACTACTCGTTGGTTAGCTTAGTTTAAGTCTATTGGACAGAACGTGTGTATGAACGGTTGTAGCAGGTTTTCTTTGTTCTTAGAATATTGTTATGAAACTTTAAGAACATAATTTTCTTGTGAAGTTTGGCATTTTGTCTTTTGATGCTTTAGAAATTTTAATTAAATTTCGTAGATTTACGGTACAGGATAACCAGTAATGTCCCAACGCACATAATAATTAATTAAAAATTAATTTTCTGTTGTATAGTCACAAAAATTGGAGGGGTAACTTATAGGTAAACACACTAAAGTTATTCAAAGCCATTTTAGTTATAGGCCTAACGGAATTTGGCCAAGAAGATGGTAAATTTGAATATTTGCATAAGGGCTTATAATTAATCAAACTTTATTAATTTTTTCATTATAAAAAAATAACCCAATGGTCCCAAAAATATTTTTGTAGGCTACCTTGTAATATCATCATGGTGCCTGCAAATTTTCAAATGCCTTGAGCATTTAGTTATTTTGCTGCAAATTATTTTACCAATGCTTGCAAACGTTTACTGGCAGCCATGTTTTGGTTACGCAAGATGCGAAATATGCCAAAACACAAAATAATTAATTAATAATTAATTTTCTGTTGTATAGTCACAAAAATTGGAGTGGTAACTTATTGATAAACAGACTAGAGTTATTCATGGTGATTTTGATTATAGGCCTAACAGTATTTGGGTAAGGGGTTGCTAAAGTTGAATATTTTTATAAGCGCTTATAATTAATCCAACTTTAATAATTTTTTTCATTATAAAAAATTAACCCAATTGTCCCAGAAATATTTTTGTAGGCTACCTTACAATAGAATCATGGTCCCTGCAAATTTTCAAGTGCCTAGAGCATTTAGTTATTTTGCTGCAAATTATTTTACCAATGCTTGCAAATTTTAACTGGCAGCCATGTTTTGGCCATAGGCTTTTTCAGACAGGAATCTGAAAATGGGCTTAGGCCCGAAAGGGTTAAGCTCAAAAGAAATTAATTTTAAAAATAAATAAAAATAATAATCTATTATTATTCCAAAACTATAATACAGTAAAACCTCAGTTATCCGAACCCCGATTATCCGAACACCCTGATTATCCGAACTGCCCTTGGCCAAGAAAACCGGCCGGCCGGAACTCCGAGCTCCAAGTAGGCCTAAAGAAAATATCAATACTTGCTGAACCCAGGCACTCTTGGAATGCTAACAGCCACTGGTTGTTCTTCCACAGTATTTTTTACCAACTCCGAAATCTTTTTTTTTTTTATATTTGTATTACCGTGCAAGTCGAGTTGTTACATGGCCTCAAATATTGCCTATCGTCGATAGTGCTCCCGCAATCTATCGCAATCGTTTTCTCCTAGCCGCCCATTCACATAGAACGCGCTCACGCTAGTTCCAATGAGGCGACCTTGACTCGCTTTGCCTGACGTCATATTATGACTGGCCCCAATGCCACAAATGAACCAATCAGAGCTCGCGAGTCGCGATACTACAGAACGTGCCAACGGTTTTTGAAAAGGAGCAGTTAATTGGAGGAAAAGGCAGTGCCGTTGTGGCATCAGGAAAGGGGATCTCCCCAGGATCCCCAGATTGCAAATGCGACAGGACGACGGCCGAACGATGCTTGCTTAATGAATTAGCCTCCGTTCGCTTGAAGCAATTTCACGTTAGTTTTGACGACGTAAAAATACTAATTCAGGTATAAATATATATTATGATTAGGCCTACCGCCAGAATTACTGCCTGCATAGAATAATTTAAACCAAATCAACGTAGATCGTTCATAGGGATTTTATTTTCATTTTTTTATTTTCTTATTTACGGTAATCAATTAAACTATTTATTAGCAAAATAGTTCAATCGCAATCAATTACTTAACTGAATGGCAATTTTGAAAATATGAATAAACGTTGTTTATAGGTAAATAATACCGATTTTGCCCGAATTTCTCCCTTGCATGTAGTACGGCTGGTTTATTAACATTAATCGGATTATCCGAACTACCCTTGGTCCCAATTAGTTCGGATAATCGAGGTTTTACTGTAATAAAATTGTGTAGGGATGGCTAATGGCTTGTCGTTTTTATTATATTAACTGTGATGGGCAAATGTTTCTGGGTCTAAAACAGCAAATACTGGATTCTGTTTCGAAATATTTGATGAGTCCGAAAGGGGCCGTTGTGAGCGCCCTCGAAAGACAGTTTTCGTCATTGGCTAGAGATTGTTGTAGTACACAATTATATTTCTTCGTAGTCATCATCGTCGCTGTTGGTTACTTCAATAATTAAGGGTTCGACTCGGTCTTAAATCAGTGCTCCAATAATCGTTCTCGAGCTTTAGACATGGTTAATGCATTTATGCCAACGAACAAGGGTTACCTTAGCTGCTGCAGTAGTTGTTAAAGTTTTGACAACTACTATTTTAAATGTTGTGTTGGCCGCTTATATTTTGCCTTTAACTTGGGCCCAAATTAACCCAATGGGGTTCAAATTGCAGTGGTACGGTGGGAGTCTACTGGTAGTGTGGCCGGCTGTTGCAGCTATGGTGTCAATAACGCATGTTGTTTTGTCTTCTTTCTGTTGCTTGACGAGGTCGTACAATTCAGACTACAGCATCGTAGACTCACAGGAAAATTTGTGTTTTTCGAGCCACGAAATCATTTCTGGCTTGAAAATGTCACATGGTCGGTCTACTGTGAAAATTCATTTTTAAAGTTGAAAAATCACTTTATATCACGCTTAATTTCACGATCACACGATTTTTCAACATTTCTGGCTTATTGCTGTTGCTTGTTGTTCCTTGTCAAGACGACCTGAATGATACGGAGCATTGTCCATCACGATCACCAAGTTGGCTGGAATACTGGGTAGCAGTTGTTGCTCAAACCACTCGCCGTTCATTTCTTCGTGATAATCCACTCTCTTAATTTTCGATTGAAAAAGTGGTTGAGCACCATTTATAACTCCTTGGTTGGAGCCAGCATGCACTAAAATCAAACTTTGACCTTTTCACGTTGGTATGAAGCGGCCGCATAACTCTTTCACCTTGCCGTACCACTGTCTTAGCTGTGATGTTCGTTAGCCCATGTCTCGTGTAAGTAAACAAACAGTCGGTTCTGGCTAAGCAAGTTTTTAACTTGCCGAAGAAATCTATGGCGTTGAGCAACAATTTCTGGTCTTCCTATATTAAACTACCGTTGTTTACCTTCCCGCATTTCACGTGGAGCTGTCCGGTCATGATTTCACGAACAGCCCAGACGCATCCTTCAAAATCAAAATCAAATTTTTTTCTTTAGTTTCAAATGAATGGCCTTAATTGTGGGATATTTGTCCTCCCGGTCAATTTCTGAAACGGTTGCTCTGGCTACTGATAAAGTCTAAATCATCTAGGTGCGAAAAAGGGAGTAAGCTTAGCAGTTTTCATGCGCGATGCTGGAAACCGTTCTGTTTCAGTTTTCGATGTGCTCGGCCGCGGCGTTAGGCCTAACCTTAGCTTTGGCTGTCGATGTGAGCTTTGCAACTGACCAGACCCGTCTTACCGTTTTCTGAGAAATTCCAGTGGCGATGCTGGTCTTTTGTATTTGTTGTTTCAACCTCCGCATTGAGCCTCAATCTCCCTAGCCTGCTAATTCAGAGGTTTGACACAACGGGTAGCGAGGAAGCGGGAGATACGGTAGCCATGTAGGTTCGTCTGTTTGAAGAGAAATTTTTTTCAGGCGTGATCGATTTAAAGAAAATCCGTGCGAATGGCCAACCAGAATCTAAAATAGTATAGACGGAAACACTCCATCACCACCAACCGAATTGGTAGCGCCAATTTACAAACACATCCGACGTGTGCCGCTGCAAAAGAAACACGGTGAGACAGGCGCGAGAAAGCGGGGAGGGAGTGACGTCAGGTGACCGAAGTTTACATAAATTATATGGTGAAATTCTATGCAAATTAGGTCAGAAGACACCTGCCGATTGCAAAGGGACCATTCCAATTGTCTAAGACAGGTAATACTGAGTCGGAGTATGCGAATGACAAGTTATCTTTCTTGGAGTCAAATAAAAGATACTGAAACATACTTTCACATTAGTGGCACGGAATTTGATTTGGTTGAAGATAACCTCCATTTGACCTGCTCAAACGAAAGTTTTATGCAAATTGTTTGTAGCTCATTTACATACTTAAGTTTTGGGCCCTGGGAGCGTGTGGATGAATTTCATTTTTTTTTCTTTTTGGTGACAAGTGTATTTTGCTCCAAAGTGAAATGTAATTAACTGAACGTGGTTAAAATCCCATGCGCTATGTAAAATAAGGCATAAGAAACCCAGTGAAGGGCTGCCTTCATATTTTATTTTTCCTTTTAAATTTGGTGTGTTAGTAGGGTCCGTCGTGTATGTCACATATCCAAAGTATTACGCATTTTACTCAGTATTTCAGGAGGTATAAGTTGTGCTGTTGGTGCCAGTGGTCAATGGTCATGTTACGTATGCAAACCTACACCAAAAGTTTCAACTTTAAACTCTAATACCTCCTGAACGACCGAGTTAAAAAACATGGTACTTTGGATTGGTGACATGCCCTATGGATGCTTTAAACCAAATGCTGCGGGTTCAATTCGCTGATCAGGTAGTCTTGACATTGAAGTCGAGAACATGAGAGTTTGCCAGTTTCACAAAGAGATAGCCGAGACATAGACTAGGTCCCTGCTCGCACAGTCAGTGAGGGACAAGTGGCTGTGCCTACTAGGACATGAGAAGCCACCTGGTGGGGATGGAAGTTTCTTTCATTAAGTCTTTGGACTTAGAGCATAAATAAACTATATTTAGCTTATAACTAAAGGGAAGTACAAGGTTCATACTAATATCAGAAAATGAATATCCCTGACTATCCCTGATTTTCCCTGACTTACTCCTTCAAATATCCCTGACCAAACACTTGTTTTTAAAAATGTTTTACTTACGCAGTCAACTGCAGTGCTCCCACGCCAAAAGCACAATTTTTTTTTTTAACTTTGTGACAATTTTAG